>KK120743.1:124441-161519 GCA_000611955.2 Stegodyphus mimosarum | reverse complement strand
TATGTATTCTAAGTGCATTCTTACCGCACAGGACACTATATGCGTACTAATAACCATGTTTTCCCTAGGATCTGAACCCAGGCCTTTTGATACGGAAATAAACCCAACTAATCACTGCCTGGGCGGTTATTTAAAGCAACATAAGTTGAAATTTAATTTTCAGGAAACGTACTCGAAGACCACGCAAGATGATCTACTTCAGCTGACTCAATAATTTTTAAATAGCGCGTTCTTAACGTCGGCTAGCAAATCCGGAATAGTCTCAGGCAGAGCTGCCGATAGGACTAATGTGCAGGCGCGTTTACCAAAAGCTTAACTCTAAAACATTAAAAAAACCGTCGGTTTAAATATTCAAACAACTGATTTGCATTCTAGTGAGAACTACGGAAAGGAGACGTTATAGTGAAAGTTTAAATCTTAGTAATTCTTTAATTAACGTAAAATACCTTAAACCCTGTAGAAATTTGAAATCATTTCTCACCTACATGAACATCAAATGCGATAAACAGCAGCATTTAAAATTGTAGGTGGTTTAATTTTAGTGGAAAATAATGCATCTAACTCTTCTGCAACTAGATTTTATAATATGACGCTGATAATTGACATGATGTAGAACTCTCTCTCTAACGTTATATAGGATCTACTATAACTCGTTTCTTTGTCAAACGACCTGTGTTTTAAAATACACGGCATTGCAATTCTGATAGGAATTTCTTTGCACAATAAATAATCTTCAAATCTTCAAATGATCATTCAAATTATATTTATTTTAATAGAATGGATGGTTATATAAAAAGATTTTTAAAACTAAGGCTCAAATCGTTTTACTTCTATTTCATTTTTCCGCTTTGGAAAACGAAATTATCTGAAAAAATAGTTTTAAAAATTATTTTAAAATAAAGAAAAGAAAATGAACGTTTTAATCACATTCGAATTTTCTTCAATCTCATTAAAATAATTTTTTAACTATGTTTGAACGTTTTCCTGATTAAAATAATCCATTTTTAATGAGTTTTCTATTGTTTAATGTTTTAATAATTTTACGTTGTTATTAATTTTAATGAACGGAAAGATATTTTTTTATTTAAGTGATATAACGGATCCAAGTCACTGCGAGAAGAAAATTATTCACATATAAACATATATAGTTATATATATATATAGACATAATATATACGTATCTTTATGATAATAATCATTAATCAGAAATGTGAAAAATAGCTATCATTAAAAGTAAATATAAATCTAAAATTTTGTTATGTGACAAAAAGAGACGTATGCATATAACTATTATGTTGAATGAAAAGGAAAGGAAAATCAGGATATGTTATGAAGTGTACATTTAACTAAAAGTTACTACCAGATACTGGAAATTTTGCAATAGTACCAGAAATATTTTGCTATTTTTCTTCCATTTCTTTTTTGGAAATTCCCAAACACAATCACATGTTAAAGCAGTTGTCTCGAAATTGAACTGGATGGCTTTTCCCACATGCTATTGGTAAATTTTAGGAAAATAAATTCGTGAATGATTGCATACCTATTTTCAACGCATCGAAACTTTCCTTTTCTATACCGCCGAAGCAAGGAAAGCATATGCACAATCAAGAAAAACGAATTGGAGCAAAATGCGGCTGTTAAAAAGCTTGTTCATATTTAGAATTGAAATACGGAAGTGGTAAAATTATTCAGTCCGTTTATTACGAAAACGGAAGCGCGGGTAATCAGTTTTTAGTTCTTAAAAGAAAAGGACGAAAGTTGCTGCCAACCAAGAAAGTAATAAAATTAGCGTGAAAAAATGAATCGTTAAATCAATAAGAATGCAGCAAAATGTCAGCTCTTGAGTGGATGTATTTTGCTTTTCTGTATGATTTTAGACTATCTTAACAAACCGAAATGCAGGCGATTCCACTTCATAGGCCCACTATTTAGTGTGAACAAGCATTTATTTGGACGCTTAATTTTATGTTACGAACAAGCGTTAATTTTAAAGAAAATTTGCATTCGATAAAACATTTAGAGCGTTTTCAGCTATTTTGGGAAACAATTTTATTAAGATGTCCAACAGCCGGAACAAGCGTTTCACTTCGAAATTTTGACGGCTTCAGCATTTGAAAATTATTAAATGTAGATAATGACATCAATGCACGGAAAGAAAAATTAAAGTTACTCTTAGCTTTTATTTTCCACCTTCACTGCAATTCAGTAGGAGAAGATTATAACGTACTTGACCTGCCATTTAATCATACAAAGCGAAGAACAGCATTCTGCATAGAGCCACGATTATATGAAATGTTTCTTTTCCCTGCTCCAAAATAATGTTACACACAGACTGTTAGACATTGTGCAGACTGTTAGACAGTCTGTACAATAGCACCTGAATTAAAAAGTGGTGAACGATAATTCATAAGCATCACGGTTTAACGAATGGATCATCCCGACTCCCAAAATTTTTGTCCCTCCTCACCGCATGCTTTCGTGGTGTAACTGGAAAACACGTCCGCCTAACATCGGAGTTTAACTTTGATGCCATAGCATATTTTTCATGCTTTCAGCTCCAAATTAAAATGCATGATGGTCTCTGTAAAATAAAGTAATAATAATATATACAGTATTCTACATTGCATATTTAAGGTATACTTTCTCTATATCTATTTTTTCTTGTACTTACGAATGTTAGTGGTTTTATATGTTGACAGGGTATTCTTGCAATTGGTAACCTGCCGTCCGTGAACCATGATCAAAACAAATTAACTGATCACATCACCGTACTAAATCGCACGAAAAATAGCAGTACGTAAATAAATGCAAATAAATTACACGTACTTAAAATTTATATTACCAGAAGGTACTAGATATTATTCTATTAAAATGTACGAAATAATCAGGAGAATGCCCTATGGGGTCCCGAAAAGACCAATCGTATCTATCGATTGTTGTCATTGTACTTAAAATACATTAAAGAAGCAGTCAGCGATCCTATTTGTCAATCCTATCCTGTCAATTGATGCAACCCTACTTCCCATTTGTCATTATTTACTATTTTACAACTGTAAGGTTTATTCTAATTTTATTAACAGTTATTTATTACACAGTTTACAGTTTAAGTTATGCACCTATCCTATTTTTCTAGTTTCAGCTTACAATTTCCTACAAGAATGTAATTTCAGAAACGCAGTGAATCCAAATGAGTAAGAGTACTATTTAAGTCGATGTTTCACCGACTTCGAGGGAGAGTCTGATTTCCTGACTAGCGCAAGTTTGCCTTTTGGCTACGTCTCTTACAAAGGGGCATTCCCTACTCGTCATCACTGATTTCGTTCAAATTTATAGGGCATGTAGGACTTGGCTAGAAATGAAAGTACCCGAAGTGGGAACTCCAGATGGCCAAGCGTTTAGAGAATAAAAATTTTGACGCTGCTCTCGCACCCTATAAGCCATTTACGTTAGGGCATTTGCCAAGCGGCAGTTGGCGCGGTGGTAAGAGCTCGGAGTAGTAATGCGACGATCGTGGGTTCGACTCTCCATATGGAGACATTTCTTTTTTCTCGATTTTTATATTATTTTTTCCCAATTAAGAAAAGAGGTGAATATTTTTATACTCAAAAGGCATTGAAAAGGTAAAAATTTCGGACTTTTTAACAAGGGATTGCAATTAAAGAGCACACGAAAAGACTTTGTACATGAAGATTCAAAACTTTATTCGATGATTACATGTGTCGGGATGATATTTATCGTAGGAACAGGGGAAACAATAATTATTTTTGTATCTAGCACACGTTATAAAGCCGCATTTTTACAATAACATCGTTGTTTCAACATCTCCATAGAAAAACATACTTGATTAACATTCATAAAACGTTCTCTCTCATAGCAAAGTTTAGAAGTGAACCACGCGTAACGTAACATGTTACCGAATATTGGGGCGGATAATTGACGATGAACAATCGCATGCATTTTTATGCAGTTACTTTTCGGGAAGTTATTTCTTTTTCTTGCTCGATTATATAAGAACAATTTTCTATTTTTTTAATGAAGTTTTTCACTTGACGATAAAAATATACATCGCAGGGTTGCACCAGTGGGGTACATTTAGGAGAAATTACTTTGATGTTACATGTTGGCAACCCTTCTTCATCTTGGAAGATTTCGTCGTATAATTACGGATTTGTTTGTCCTCGAGACGAGTCAACCAGCAGAAGAAATTTGTTCTCTTGTACAAGTTAAGACAAGTTAAGTCTCTTAACGTACATACAGGAGAACAAATATAATCCCGACACATGTAATGATCGAATGTCGACAAATAAAGTTTTGAATTTTCATATAGAAAGTCTTTTCTTATGCTCTTTAATTACAATCCCTTGTTGAAAAGTCCGAAATTTTTACCTTTTCTCTGCCTTTTGAGTATAAATAAATAAATAAAATAAAATATTCACCTCTTTGATTAATTGGAAAAAGAATAATATAAAAATTGAGTGAAAGAAAAAAAGCGCTCCATACAGAGAGTCGAACCCACGATCATCGCATTACTACTCCGAGCTCTTACCACCGCGCCAACCGCTGCTTGGCAAACGCCGTAACGTAAATGGCTTATAAGGTGCGAGAACAGCGTCAAAATTTTTATTTTCTAAACGCTTGGCCATCTGGAGTTCTCACTTCGGGTGCTTTCATTTCTAGCCAAGGCCTGCATGCCCTATAAATTTGAGCGAAATCGGTGATGACGAGCAGGGAATGCCTCCTTGTTAGATATTACTACGCTCGGCCATACTTTAGGCCCTTGCTTGGCTTCTCCGATTTAATTAATATTTAGAGGCCAACTACTTAGAATCCTGATAGCTTTGGCTATATCTTTCAGTTAGCTTTAGTTAAGCTTAGTTAGTTTAATTTCAAATTTATATAAGTTCATGCTCAAGTGGAGGCTTTGTGTATACTCCGAGTTAGGGGTTGATTGTATTTATTTTAAGAAATAAAGGGTAGTTAACCCTTCTTAAGTCTTACGTGTTTGCACGCTTTTAAGCGATTATTCGCTTGCTAGTGTTTTGTGGGGCTCAAGGTTTTGAACACTGAAGTCAAACCACACATTGCTATAATCACGTACCAAACAATACTGATAGCCATGCCGATTTTTCATTCCTACAAAAACTGTTCTGATGTCTCTCAAACTGACCAGAAATTTATCCCTAAGGAAGGCGAAATCACGAGATTCTGTTTCACAAAGAAGACAAGAACAGGCTAGGTAACCTGATGTTGGGCATATGACACGGTAGGTCACCTGTTGGAAGAGCACCTTTTGACAGTATGCACTAGAAGCAGTAGGGCAATAATACAGAACACTGCGTTTTTACTATTTAATACAGCATATTGTTAAGAAATGGTCAAGCAATAAGCATGATGTATTTCACTACGTTACAACTCCTTATCATGTGGCACATATTTGTAATATAAAAAAAATTCAATTTTTAAACCTTATTAGGCTAATGCATGAATTCAAGGTTCGCCGTAAATCATGCAACAGAATGAAAATGATATATTTTTGGGAAGCGATACAAATCTGGCATTTTAAACTTTTAAGGCAGTTAAATCTGCCCAGAAGAAACATATGTAAATGACGTTTCCACTCATATAACACTTGCAGACAGCATCGACAAAAAGCGAATTTTTTTTTGCATAAATATTTGAATATCAAACAGTTTACTAAATTATTATTAAAGAGGACTTTATTTAAATAATTTGCAGGATAAACACACACACTAACACTTTTGAACGTGCGTTATGTAAAGCCCTTGGCGGATTGTTTTATTTAATGCAAAATAATGCCTTTGTGGGAAGATCACTTTAGTCAATTAGCCAGAAGGGTTGACTTGATATGACAGTACAAGAGGTGAAAAGAGGGTATTCGTTGTCACGTAGTCTGCGCGTAAATGAAGGCACGATATTGCAAAATGTATAGGATAAAAATTTTTTTGAAAATTTATTCACGCATTAGATAGTGAACATAAAGAGAATTAGATGCAAAGAGAATGGAAATAGACTTTTTTCTTTATCACCAAATATATAATTTTCTTTTCTTTGCGAATGTAACAAAGAATTTGGATTTTTTAGGAAACTTCAGACTGACTTGAGTGTATATCTAAAAGCATTTTTTACAATCTTGAAAAATCTATGAGTTCTTGAAAAATGCTGCTTTTCCTTCCCCGGCCCCGGAACTTAAATTATTTCATGGCTTAAGCCTGGCAGCATGTCAGCCTGGAGCCTGGCAGTTTGTCAGCCATGAGGCCTGGCAGTTCGTCGATTCTCAGAAGAGTTACCATTCAGTATCCGTAAGGTTTCTTAGCTTTCTTATTTAACCAGTATACTGTTTGACTAAATGATTTAAAAACAATTATAGTCGTCTTCATAATTTATACATTTTCTAAAATAATATCTAATGAATGGAATTTATAATGCGTCTAATTTGTAAGATTTATCATATATCTTACTGGCAACTTTCAAAACTAGTTGTGACGTTATTGTAAATAATAAAAGAAGTTTTGAACGCCACTCTGTTATGCATTTCAAGACAGAATAATAATTTATGCCCCGCATAAAGTTCAGATTTTATCTTTAATTTGGCTGCAGTATATTTCACAAGGTTCCAGCTGTCAGACTTCTAGGGCTTTCGAATAAATTCAATCTTACTTGAAGAGAGTGCAACGAATATTACAATATTCAATTATTCGTTTTGTAATTAATCACTGGCAGAAAATAGTTTAGTTAGATTTAAAAGACAAACTATGATCATTATAGTGTCAATAACCGTTTTGAGCGGAAAATATCTGAACTATAATACATGACAAAGTCTCAACGGAATTAAGCATGATGAATAAGAAGTTAGAATAGGGTTAAAGTTATAACAATTTGTTTAGTTTTCGCTAACAGGTGAGTTCATATTAAAACCACTCCTACTTAATTGATTGGCCTGTTGGTTTATGTCATATAAATTCGTTCAAATCTCAAGATTATTCAAATTAAAAGCATACGAAAGAGTTTAAAAGTTTGCATAGGTTAACTAAAGCATTGAGTGAAGAGAAGCCGTGTTAATCTTAAGTCTAGCACCAGTATTACCTGGAAGTCGGTGTGCGGAAAAAATGTCACTCGGAAAAAAGGGAAACGGAAAGAAAGCCCCCGGAAAATAAGGAACGGAAAAAATGTCACCCGGAAAATAAGGAACGGAAAAAAAGGAACTTTAAAATCTCGCCAAATAATGTCGCCAATCGGAGTTGGGGAAACCTGCCAAATCCTAATTTAATTGGCAGGGTTATAGCGGGCTCCCTTGAGGGAGGTTTTAAGTGTAAGACGTTGAGCTAGCTGCAGCCGAGCAAGGCCCTTTCGATAGCAGGTTTTAATATTCTTATCGCAAACTGTGACTAAATTTGATCTACAACGGTTTATTATAATACTGCTTTTAAAGCTCAGTTATGCGACAATGTTTCACCCCTGAACCACAGCTTAAGGCTATAACTACATGGAGTACGAGGGAAACAATCACTAATGACCATCACCCGCGGGTCAACCCTCTATTTTTACCAGCAGCTCGCTTATCTTCTTTCAATTATCGTCAGAAGATTTCCCTATTCCGCAGGTATGGTTGTTATGATAAAACTTTTATCTCCCATCTTGACGATACTTCTAAACATCCCTTATTTTTCCCATTGCAAAAGAATGGTGACTTATTTTCCGTTTCCTAATTTTCCGGTGTCTATCTTTCCGTTCCTTATTTTCCGGGTGACATTTTTTCCTGCAACCCTGGAAGTCAGGGGGTTATTGTCAGAGACTGCTTTGATTCCCATTGCGGCTCAAGGTTGCTAAGATTACCTTCCATCGTGATTACCCGAAGGTGAATCCAGGTGTTGTGTTTGAGAACTGGTTTTAATAACTTAAAATTTCAGGTCAGGCTACGTAAATGCTAAATTTATAATAAAAAAGCAATCAACATTTTATCTTTAAATTCTACCTTTATTTGTAAGGCATCAATAGCGGACAGATGCAGTTTCTTGAATTTAAAATTTGAGTTCAAGTTGATTGTAATCAAAGCTACAGTTCGTCGACAATTAGGAAGTAACTCTAAGTGAAGTAGCATTAGCTGTACATAATTTTAAAAATGTTTAAGTAGCAGAATTATTAAACAAAGAGGTTTATTTCAATCTCCTTGGTGATAAATAACACTTTAGTGCGTTGTATATGGCTACTTAGTTTCATTTTTTAGTTTAAGAATTAAAAAAATCGATTTTAATGGCAGCACCAGATCGGCTTTCCACTTATAAAATCAAAATCTTTGTTTGAAAATTGATACTATGAAAGATTTCAAGAGCTGAAAATGACCACATATTTCACAGGTGTTCTGAAAGAGAACAATTTTTATTATCAATATTTGATGAAGTATAAAACGGGAAACAAAACCAAAAATATCACACACTGATATTTTGGTAGCCTTAAAAAAAGCCATCGACCTAGAAAATTTGTGGAAGATTTTCACTGCAATTCGAAAAACAATCTTTAAAAAGGATAATGTTAATCAATAAACATGGGCAGGTTTTATCATTATCGTTAGACAATGACAGAAACGAGTAGTTAGTTTAGACCTCTAAAGGTAGAGTACTATTTCAAGTTCTCAGGTTAGAATTGATTACATTCGTAGATCTCAATTAGCTTGTTAACGTATCTGCTTCCTTAATGTTAAACTAAATTTAAATTACAGAAAGAGACAAAAGGCAGCAATTAGTTTATCAGCGTTAAACCAATCTTCTAACTAGAAAGCGGAAATGCACTCTAACACGAACTTAAAATAGGTAAATGCTCAATCTTAGACGAACGTTAATCTCGTAGCAAAACTCTACACATCTATAAGGAATCTGAATAAGCCCACTAAATAACAGAAGAATTCCAAGCATTTTACCAGAATTACATTCCTTAAATAGATAAAATAAACACTTAAAAACATTCCGGACTTAAATTTAGATTCCGACTCAATCTGTCGTAACTTGTTTTACTCATGCAGTGTGAAATGGAAAGGTTGGATCAAAAATTAAGTTTTTTATAAATAAGTTTGATTTCCTCTAACACGTATATGATAAGCAAATTAAAAAAATAGTAATAAAAGAATCTGAAACCTTTCAGATTTTACATTACGACAAAAGGGGAGCTTTTCCATTTGCATGCATATACACGTTTCGAAAGCATTTGGACCAACGCCCCTTTGGGCAAAAATATTTGAAAACAGCATATTTTTAGAATTTCTAATAGACAATCTTCCGCTCTGGAGATAGAAATGTTTTATTCCGCGCAGTGTTGCCACTGTTCGCTTTGAAATCCTTGAGTGCTTTAAACAAAACTTCTTTAAAAGTTTACAAAATATGAAATTGATAATAAAACAAATTCGATCCAGGTGCTCATACTTGGGTGGAGGACTTCGTTATTCAAAATTTCATGGCTCTAAGTACAGTTTTTTTTTTCATACGCGAGAAACATAGTATATACATTTATGTAGATTCTTCATTATTTATTTTTTAAATATAATACAGTATAATAATTATAGATAGAAAAATCTGAAAAGTGATTCAACGCTTTTATTGATTTGACGCAAAATACCGCTTCGAGACTAATAACCTTTCTGGGCTAACGCCCTATAGGATAAAAATAAATTATTTTGAGGATTTTAGTTTAGAGTCCCGGATATAGTTACAGGATTTTAGTTTATATCAACAAAGGGGAAAATTTACAAATTAAATGTATTTAATATAACAAATAAATGCATTACTTAAAAGATTTAAATTATTAACACATATCTTGTTTTTAAATCGCTGTTTTCTTAATCAGTAACAGAGTGATTAAATTTAATCGGTAAATTGAAGACCTTAGGCTTATCAATACGATTAAATCGTATTGCAAGCAATATTCTGAGATTTCAAGTAACATTCAAGCAATTCCAAGCAATATTCTATCAGCAATATTCGGAGACTCACTAATTCCACATGGGTTCGATTCCAGGCGAACGGGGTCGCGGCATGGGCGTTTTCATGGTTTTCCACATATGTAACGTGGAAAGGAGCTAGTTTCCCTTACGTTAAGTCCTCCGTGAAGGCATCCCTTCTTAGGCAGACAACCTTTTTGATACAGGAAACAATATAAATTAGTATCAGGATTCCCAATTTCGTGATTGAGATATACTTTAAATCAGGGGTTCCAACCTCTATGGTCGCGGGCACCATGGCGTAAGATTAAATCCTATAAAATTAAAGCTAGTATCAGTTAAGATTTAGTGTTATATACAAGATTTTGTCTCTGTTTGTAAAAAGGAAACATTATAAAAAAAAATTCTACAATTGCATCCACTTTCAGGAAAATATTTTCACTCAAACCTCTTAATTCAAAAAATTGAATTAATCACAAAAATTAAGTTTGTTTACATTGTTACATTGTTTACTGTTTATAATAATAAGCCCAAGTGAGCAAAGATATTAATGTGGAATAAGAGCATGGCATTTTATATTCTGGTTAAATGCAAGAGGTTTACATAATATAGATTATGGCAATGAAATATAACATAGTAAGAAACAACAAAACATTTTTCGCCTTAAATATACTTATGGGCCTTATTTAAGGACTTCAAAACAATGTATATTTACTTCATTTTTAATCAGCTATCCGAAAATAATTAATTTAACATTCCGTTACAAAATGAATCTTATTGCAAACCGAAATGTATTTTAGAATATTTCAATGGTTTTAACATTCGCTTCATCTGTCAACCACTTCAAAGAAGAAAGGATTTTATTCTGGAAAGAAATAATTTTCTGTCAGTCCAGCGATATAAAAATGTAAAAATGGAAAGAATGAAATTAAAACGCTCGCTATCATTTCATTTTGCCGTTTCAAAATTCCATTCAATTTCATATTTACTGACGGGTTTTCGCAACTGGGGTTGCCACAAATAAATAAACAAATATAATTAGAACTATGCTTAATCCGTTATTTTTTAGAGGATTTATTACTCCAGTTGGATATTAATCAGGAAACAATAAACGAGAGAAAACCTCAGATTGCTTTAGGGTTATGAATACATCAAAGGAATTGTAAAGCAAAATTTAAGTTTATTTAACATTTAAAATTAAAATAAATTAAAGTATTGATGTTTTATATGTATGTTGCCAGATATTAGATAAAACTTCCCGCATCATGTCTACTGCAAATTTTAAATAAAACTCACAAGCACTAATTTAACATAAAATGCTAATGCACGTGATAAGCGAAAATATCTCGATACAGGATGTTATTTTTGTCAGGACTAAAACCTGAAATTCGGAACTTAAAATTAAAGTGGTAACTTGTATACGAGAGTATTTACATATAAACCAGGTGTCGTCGCTTTTCAGAATGTTCTTTTAGATTATCAGTTCTTTCACCGACGTAATTTATAACGAGAATTTGTATATGGTAGAATAATGTATATTTTTCTGTATTTATGTATTATCGCAACTACCTTGGCGCAATATTGCGAATTTTACAAAAGAAAAATAACAATTACTGTTTATTGTAAAAAATTACACACAATATAAATATTTTCTCAAAAAACAGTTTGTAAACTTAGTTGCAAACGGGTTTTTGCTTTGGTTGTAGTGAAAATTTATAGTGGTCACTTTTAGAAAGGATTCAAACTATTGTTCATTTACTGATTTTGCAGTAAAGTGCTATATTTCTGCAATGTCCTCCCTCAACAAGCACATAATTTTAAATAAATTTTAAAGGGAGTAATAGAAATTTATTCATAAATCCGCTGGAATTTGGAATACAACAAAAAGAACGCTTAGTACGAAAATGGTCATTGAATATATGTCATGCCCATGGTTGTCTGAATAATTTTTATAGGCTTGATTACCAGAGTAGGGCGTATTTTTAAACTCTAGTGGTTTCTACTTAAGTGATTGTGATAATACGTAAGTAGCTCCTATTTTTCTTGCTACACTCTTCATATTAGACAAACGTCTGAAAGAAATTTTTATGTGAAATGTAGTATATTGTTTTAGAACACATTCGCAAGAGATACGTAATAACCTCATTTACGTTTTACAACAATGAAACTGATTTTCTTCCGAACTTTAACCTAATATGAATTACATGCGTCATTTTCTTCCCTCAGTTATTTTCATTTGCTAAGCTGTTAAAGAAATCTAAGCTCCTGCTTGGACCTGAAGAGAGAAAAATGGCTTCATTTTCTTAGTCGTCTCTCAGTTCTTCGGCATAATTATGTCATGAAGTTTTCTGTGGCAGGTTATTATTGGATTACATGAATTTTTCCTTGAAAAAACAAAATATAAATAAATACAATTCGTAAATGTTCAATGTAAATACAAAATATAAATAAATACGTTCGTAAATGTATCCATCTATGTATGATTGGCTTCTACACTGAATGTAACAGTTCGTGCGAGTGTTATCCTTATTTTAGTAACATTTTATATTTTTAAATTCACGAGGCTAAATTGGTTTCTATATAAAGAAGAGTTTCCAGTTTGTATTTATCTGTTGCTTTGTTATATATTAGAATAATATATCTTTCTTTTCTTCTATTATATAACTTAGAATAGATTTCTCATGCACAGATGCAAATACGTTTGAAGGAAATTTTGGAAAAGTCAGCTCAAGCTTCATGCTGTTGCCCCAAACTTTTATCTCTAAGTATTAATTTATGGTTTTCAATGAAAATTGTGCTGAAATATACAAACATTTCTCATGTCATCGGAAGCATTTTCTCCACATATTCTGAAACTGTTTGACTCTTTTGTCATCGCTCGAATCAGCCAGAACTTGCAGTAAATCCAACCTCTCATTCTTCTCATAAAATTTAAAGGCATTTTCTTGTAGTATAAAAGCAGTTTGTGGGCGTTATTTATGCTTTTAATTGTCAAAACCGTATATCATCTCGCGCTTTTTCTTATGTTCAGTAAGCTCCATGCTTTTTCTTAAAATTTCATCTCAAGACTGCGGTTTTATACGTCACAAACTGCGGTTTTATACTATGTAAAATAATATGTCTTAAACTAATTTTGCTGGAGGAGAATAATGGTGGAAACATGATATTTATTTCAGATTCCCTTTTTAAAAATGATAATTTGAAATTCGAGTTTCTAAATTAATAATTTTTTGACGCTAAAGGTATATTTGAGAAACTCGCATTTACAAGTCTAATGTGTAGATGTGTATAAGAATTTCCTGTAGATGTTCTGCAGAAAATTTAATTAATGACGTCTCGAATATTTTTGTTCGTAAAATTAATTTTTTTATTTATTTTTGTCTAATTTTCATGAATAATTTAGCTACTGATTATATTTCTGTTATGATATTTTTTCTGAATACACCTGCATACAAATTTAAGTTACATGTATATATATATATATACTTACCAAAATATTTCAAGAGACTGAAATTACAGTATTCTGAAAAATGGATGGATCTACAACCAGTCGTTCCAGATTAAAAAGATATTCTGTCAGGCAGTCACTTTTAAACTCTGTGTAATGTGTTATCTAGGAGTTTAAGGAATAGATTTTTCAAGTCAAAAATAACTTTGTTTTCTTTTTGTCGATTTCCGCTTTTTGGAGGAGCTTTGAGAAAGAAATGTTAAGTCACGGGGTATTTAATAGAAGTGTATTTAAGTTACACTAGGAGACGTAAATAACCCTTTCATGCTTCTATTCGATTTCACTACCGGAAATCAAAACAGAATTGAAACTACCAAATTTTCCTTTACCTTAGCCATTTGACTAGTCAGTGGCCTGAAAACTTCCAGTAAAGAGGAAAACTTGAAATGAGATTAAAATCCTTAAAATGAAAGAAAGAAATAGAAGAAAAATCTTCGAACATTCCACTAAGAAAAGATTACATTAACTGCGCTCAGTACATAGCAAGAAAATTAAAATTTGAAAATCTGTATAGACTAGAGGAAATTCTCTTTGCCAAGTAATGTCTGAACATCAGTTTGTTGTTACCTCGTAACGATACAGAGATACCGAATTTAATAAATACAGGAAATATTTGCATTTAATTATTGCACTGGTTTGTTTATGAACATCTTTAGCCCTAAAGTGAATGTGTCAAAGGTATAAGTCTCTTCTACCTTTCGGCAAAGGAAATACTTACTAAATTTTGGAATAAGTTATGTTCTTGTTATATATGGTGACTCAGAACTACAGGAATAAACTTCTAGGAAGGGTAGGGTACACCAAGACCACTCGAAATGGCATAGCAATGCAGGTTCGGAAATGCAATCCTAACGAGATAAAAAAGCTATGCAGGGCTATCACAGGAAAGCCGTCGACAACCACCCGCAGAGATTTTATGATGGAAAATATGAATACATCGTTATTGAAAACTAACATTTAAAGACCATAAGCTTAAAATAAGTCATGACCTTTTCGGTAATGTAGTTGTCAGAAGCTTCCAGGCTACGTGCCTAGTTCTTACTGTCTATAGTTTGCACGTGTGAGGGCTCTTTTTGTCTGCTTCAGGGCGCAGTTCAGCAGATCTGTGGTTATAATGCAGTGTTAGAAATTTCAACTGCCGATTGCATACGGACAGTATGGAACAATTTATGAATCCAGAAATGGCGGACAAGCACATAGTGTATGGTGAAATTCACTGCAACGGAAGAACAGCGGCACGGTTCTTCTGCCGAACGGTTACCCGAATGGATGAGCACCGGATTACCGAATATTTACAAATTTTTATCATAACATGTATGAAACGGGACGTACTGCAACAGCAAGGTGATACACGATGACTACGAATGACATGTACACTCGCCTTAGAAGACGAGATATTCCGTCGAGTAGAAGTTCCTGCTGCAAGCACACAACCATTGCCCGTGATATTGCAGGATTTCAATTCAGTGTATGGCGCACATTACTCAAGGAGCGTTTACATACATATTACTTGAAATGGGTTTAGTCATTATAGCCTGAGGATTATTCTCGACGCGTGGAAATTGCGCTAGTACGTGGACAAATGCAAAAAGAACCCGGTGTTTCCACCTTGCATTCATTTCACGGAGGAAGCCATTTTTTGTCGAGAAGCGATTTTCAGTCAACACAATGTTCATATGTCTACGACAACTAATGAAGTACGTATCCGCATGCTGTTCAACGATGATTTTCTGTGACTGTATAAACGGGTATTATCGGTAAACATAAAGTACTTAATGTAGTTACTTAATCTGAGCATCTATGCTGGTCGAAATCATCTACTCTACTGAATGGTCCTACTGAAGGACGAATCTATTGTCTACTCTTACTATCTCTACTCGCATTTTTCTGGAGGAGATGTAAGATCTAATCTTCTTGGATATCATACAATGTGAGTAGACCTACTCGGGTGTCAGACCTTTAGAAATTTTCTCAAAGGCATGGAAATGATCACACAACAGGGAAAGGGTATAAAACATCCTTTTATTAATAACAACTCTTTAACAGAAAGTCGCGGACTTACGCATGCACAACAGCACCGACTATTTGCGGTGAGAACGTAAAGGTATAAATCTCTCCTAGCTTGATAGGTGACAAATTTAAAGATAAGAGTAGTGCTAGACTACACAACTGAAGTTTAAACCTAACAGGCTGACTCAGAAACCTACACCGGCGATATACAAACTAGACGGCCAGAATGCGTAGCCGCTACTAAGATTAACATCTGGAGAACAAAATAGCAACGTGCGCTTCACTAGCTAAATCACCCTGTGTCTAACGTTTTCGTTTCAACTGTTTAAATACTCTACTTAATTTGCAAGGAATGCAATTTTGTAAGAAATTGCGAGGGGAAACAAGGGAATTCAGAAAATGTTCAAAAGTTAAAATAACTGTAATACAATTAAACAGAACCTTATAGAGGTACTTCTACACTTACTCAACAGCGTTTCTACGTCTATTAAATGTGGTACCAGCATGATAGGGCTTTAGCTCTTTTTGCCCGTGCCGTACGAGATTACCTAAACAACACGTTTTGCGCAGTAGTAGATTGGGCGTGGAAGGAAATATTCGATGGCCACCATGATTACCCTATTTGTCTAGCCTGAACTTCTTCCTGTGAGGGAACCTGAAAGCCATGATCTGAGAGATGTCCACCGACTATAACACCAGCTTTGTCCCAAGTATCTCCGTGGCAGCTGCAATCGTCCGTGACATGCCGGATATTTTTGAAAGGGATTGATAATCCATACCTCGCCGTTGTGAAACTTGCATAACGGTTAATGGTCGGAACTTTTAGCATTTATTCTGAAACTAAAAGTATACACGCATTTTAAATTTAAGCTAAATAAAGAGTTTTCCCACTCATTATTGGCATATCATTTCTCCATCTCTGTTTATACTTCAGCTGATCAGAGGTAGTAGAGAAAACGTTTTCTGGAATTCGTCGTGATCGCAAACTGATATTTAAAGACCACAGAAATATGTCCTGACTTTCCTGATGGTGAAGGTCCCCGACATTTCGTAACATGGCTTAAGTCATGGAATATCAAGCGTTTTGAAATGCGTTGGACATATTGAAATGACTCATCTTAAGTGACTACTGCGTACGTCCGACGGATGCCCGCCGTATTTCAAAGCGTTCGAGAGTTCACGTAGTGCATACGTTACGAAACTTCAGGCAAGTTTATTATCAAGACTGTCACAACTTATTTTAAGCTTATGATCTTTAAATGTCAATTTGCGACGATTATGTATCCTTATTTTCCATCCTAATACCTTTGGTCAATAGTTTAGCAGCACTCCCTATCTCGTTAGGATTGTATTTTCGACCCTGCTCTTCTTTGGGATTCCGAGTGGTCTAGGTATATCCTACCCCTCCTAGAAGTTTGTTCTTCTAGTTTTGAAATACGCTGTATATGTTTGGGTATGCGAATATTATAATAATTAAATTAGGCATATATTATAATAATATAAATTATGTTGATCAACGTTTTGCCCGCTATAAAATTCATGAAGTTTATTTAACAGCATGTAAATGAACTTTATAAACCCATAGGAAGTGTTCGAAGTATTTTTAGACACACTACTCTTGAATGTTTTCTCTGAAGAAATTTAAACATTAAGTAATCTTGTGTAGGGCAGGAAACTGTTAAATGTGGTTTTTGCTTCAAAAGTTTTGATTTTAATTCCGTAAAGATTCAGCTGTGGGAGTTAACTGGGGAAGCAACCTATTTGTTTATTTGAAACTCTGGATAATGTGTTGTTATTTTTCTCTTGGAGGTAAAATTCAAACTTAAAGCTATCCAAATGAGAGCATTTTGTTTCTTCACCATATTTTATTTAAAAACCTAATTAAAAAAATAAAGAAGTTCAATTAAATGAACTTCTATTAACCGAAACCTTGCTTAATACTGTAAAGAAAAATACGTAACATTGTATCAGTGAATTAGGAAATCAATCATATTCACTTTTGTTTTAAATAATTTGTTTCCTTTTTTTGCTTTACTACTTAAAAGTAAGTTCGTATAAGAGTATGAACAAATTATCTAAGTATATTAGAAATGAAAAACAGTGAAACGTAGACGGTGAAGTTAATGTCTACAGACGAAGATATTCAAGTATCTACATTCATTGTTGAATCGAAACCAATTTCAGTTTCCTCCTTACTAAACAAGTTCTCCAAGAGTGAGTAATCTACCAGAAAAATGAAGTGTCAATTATTAAATAAAGCATTTAGAACCATTTTTCCCAAGTAAATATTTTGCCATTTTAGAGAACATTTACATGAGTGCTGCTATTGTTAATATTTCAGAACAGAGTTTTTCTAAGCGTAAACGTATGGTTATCTAGAGAATATTATGATTTTTGTTTTAGGTTCCTATTTTTAAAAATATTTATACATTTCAACTACAATACTACTAATGTTTATACAATTTCTAACGACGCACATGTACAAATTAGCAATATATTTGTTAACTGGTTGGTTTTAGGACGCAAAATCCTACATTTACGCTTAACAATTACTGAAACACTTAATGTGGGACAAACACACAATTATTCATTTTCTTGCCTTAAAAATTCGCAGCAACAACTTAAAATTAACATTCTCAATTTCTTCAGTAAAAAAGGTTGACAAACCACGTTAAAAATAAAGTAAAATATCAGTAGTTAAAATATCTACTTTAAAATCATATAATATCCAGTTTAAAAACACAACTAAATATGAAAACAAGTAATATATGAACTTGTCTGAAAATGATAAAACCATAAAAAATGCCCCCACCCAACAAGTTCGCATTGCTTCAAAAGTACTCAACATTTCAAATCATTCTGACCTTTGCTTCGTGTTTCGTATCACTGTGATCTTCAAGACAAAAAATTTTACGAAAGTCAATAGTTAAACAGAATGGAACTATTTAGAAAAGTTAATAGATTAATATGTGAGTCTGCTTCTGTCAGACAACCTAAAGTTAATCAGTATTTATAAAATAAAGTGATGAAAAAGACTAGTTCACTAAATTGATTCATTAAATTTGGACGTACAATCAAGAATGAGCTGAATAGTTAAGTGAAGTTTGAACATGTCAATCACACGGGCTCTCTTTCTTCTTTTACCAAGTACTGGCATTTTAACTAGTGTTCCATTTTAACTAAAAAATAAAACCCTTTCTCTCTGTGATTCATATTAGCTGATTCCCAGTATTCAGCTTAGTGTTTAAAGAATTTAGCATATTATTGACTCGGCTATGTTTTCAGCTTTATTGTCATTTGTTGACGATTTTCGGTGTGATAGCTTTATGGATGTCACGAAGAGAAACATATTGGCTAGAGAGTTCATCTGACTATGCTGAGCCATCATTCGGTTCTTTTCCCTTAACTGCGAGAGAGTTTCCTTTAAAACTTCTTCCACGAAAACACTCCCCTTTAGTCGTATATCCCTCGCCTTTTTTACCATCTTCTAAATAACACAATACGGTCTTTTCTCTTAATACCTATGCGTTCTTATACCCAGCGGTAGGTATGTCACATTCATCTATGAAGTTTCGAATCAGCTAAAGTATTGCTACAATTTATGGATTCTCTTATCAGAAAATGCTTCCAGTGACTTTAGCCTTCTCAATGAGTTCATACTGATAACAATTTTCCCATCCCTTTTTTCAGAGTTTCAAAGACAGGCCCAGAGGTGTGAATACGGATATACAAAGTACAGAGCCGAATTGGCGCTCGTAACCTTTTTAATTGAGTAAACTATGCTTTTTAAAAAATATAGACATAAAGCGGGTAAGCGTTTTTTTAAGTTACATAAAAATGAAACTGTACGACTATGCTGAGTGTATCAAAACGTCAACTACAAGCAAATTTAAAAGAAGTTGCTTATTTTTCTTTTCGCTTCCTGCCACATAAATGCTTTCACATTGTTAGCGATAAAGGTCATTAGTAATAATCTACATTGGAGACAAAATGGCGGTTGGATTTATTGAAAATGCCAGTTCCAAATGTTTTCAGGAGAATATGTTATAAATTCCGTACAAACGAAAGCACAAGACGCCACAAACTTTCCGTAACGCCAGTGGGGTCTAATAAAAGCTTTTGTATTATTCTTTTGTATTATTGCCATATGAAGTGAGTTAGTTTAGAATACAAATTACTGATCTGTCTTAGCAGAACTGACTATACACACATTCTTGCTTTCAGAGCTTGGCTAGATAATTAACTTATTTACATAGCTCTCACGATAGTGGTTTAATGTCGAATAAAACTTAATCCATTTCCTTTTTTACTTTCTCGCTGAAATACATATTTCTTTCCTTCACAGTTTTATACTTCAAAGGATTTTTTTTCTAATTATTGAGCTGAAAAAGTTTTAAAACTTTTCTGATGTACTTTAATACCTCTTTACATATCGAAACTTTAAGAAAAGTACATGCATGAATCCATGTAAATATATTTTTAACACTGACATGTTACAACCAGCTCACACTTGTTACAACAATCTTTATATCTTACAAAAAAAAGGACGTTTTAACAAACGGACACTATAATTAAAATTGATTTACTCTAGCGCCATCAGATAGAAGCCTTTTTTTCAGACGTTGTATTTTGAAATGGCTGCCATAATTAGTGGTCGTCATAACGAGTGTTCATAGTAATAAGATTTTCAGCATGCTACGTAGATACACAATTTCCAAATCAGAAAAAAAGCTAGAAAAAAAAAGGTCAATTGTTTTGCATAAAAGCACCTTCTTGATTCTCTTTATTTTCTAAATAAAGGAATTATTTGGAAAATAAAAAGAATCAAGACGGCGCGTTTTTAATCTAGAGATTCACGTGCACACAGTATTTTAACTACGTTAGAAGTTTTTCATGCATGATATAGCATATAAGAATTTTATCTAAAATCTTTTCCTAAACGCAGACGTCTTTTCAGAATCTTATCATAAATGTTGCATTTCTAGAAGAGTTTTTATATGCATTTGTATTATCAACTTATATATGCTGGATGTAATCAGTCACATCATATGTAATCACAGATATGCTATGAGGATCTCCTGAGTAAGATATTTGCCAAAAATAAGAAATGAGAGGACGAGCAAAATTAAAATATATTGAATTAACTCCCTGAGTGAACGGGTGTTTAGCTCCACTCATAAAGATCTGTACTGAAACCGAATTCAAGAGCTAAAATTTGTACAACTACTTACTTTAGTCTGTTTTCATAAACTTCCATCCATTAAAATGATATTTACGTCATCAAAGAAGGTAGCAAAGAAAAATATTTTTAAATTCTAAATTAATACATATCAAAAGACAAAAAAATCTCATGACCGGATAAAGACGGTCATGCCACTCAGCGAGTAAAGAGTAATGAGAAAATATTTAAATATGAATATTTAGGGAACGTAAATTTATATTTGCGTTAGATTAAAACGTATTAGCAAGATTGTGTCTGATACATGGAAAACGAATTGCTCTTACGATTTCACTTCAGTGATAATTTTCCAAAAATGAATCCATTCCAAAGAATTATGCTCTCTATATGTTAAATATGTAGTTAAGAAAAGCAGCCTTAAAACAAGGAATAGTAGAAACTGAAAGAAAATCACTACAAAAAGTCACAATGTCCCTGCCTGGAATTGAATATACGAACTTTCTCTAATCAGCTTAATATACTGAGAGATATACCACAAAAGCAGAGAGAAAACTGCTAAAACAATTTTCATGAATATTTAAACATTTTCACTTAAAACATGACTCCGTGTTAAATACGAAATTGATATTTTTAAAGAAAAAGTCATAACGGTCAGTTATCTAAAAGAGAAACGTAAGTATATTTTCAGTTCTATAACATATGACCATTAACGTTTTCTTAAAACTATTTAGAGTCTCATACGTCAAATTGGTGAAAATATTGAAATATCAGTTTTTCGAAGTTTCTTGGGATTTTATCCACAAGAAATTCAGTCATTAGACAAGTTTCTTGTAAAATCTTTTCCGAAAGTCTGATAACTTCCGTTTTCTAAATAATCGTTTTAACTTAAAAAAAAAACAATGACATGTATAGTGAGAACTACAAATATCGAATTCCTTTTAAAAAGGCGTTATTTGTCTATTATAGTGAATAAGGAAGAGCATAAAAATGAAAATCCAAATGTAATATTTTACACATAACACTGAAAATGATTTATAAACAATTTGAAAATAGAATATATATATATATATAATTGGTGAATTTTATTTGAAGTGAATCTAAATTTCGAAATGTGAATAGAAGAATTAAATAAGTTTAATATAAGATCAAAAATGAAATGAATGCAGGCAACTATAAATAAAATATCATTTGCAAAAACTTCTTAAAAATTAATCACGTTATTCAAATGCTTTCAAGGATTTCGAAAACAAATAAACACCTGCACATATAATGAAAAAGTTGGTCTTTGCATAAATTCTGAAAGATTTGAAATATGACGCTAGAAACTCATTTTGATGCATAAAACCCACATGAGGATCGTCTTTACCCCCATTTAAGCCATATTTCGTTTTGGTCCAATTTCTAGTTTTTTGAAAAACATATTTAATTTCTCATACCTCGTAATTGTGGATAATCTAAGTATTTCTCAAAAAACAGTCAAACGCTAGAAAAAACTTGCATAAAACAGATTTGGAGGTAACTTTAGAAAATATACTTACGAGATGTAAGTAAATAAGAAAATTATGTAATACAAAAACAATGGTGAAATTGAAAAATGAAATTAAATTTGTTAAAAAAAAGTAAAAGCGAAGTTAAAGAAAGAATGGGAATTATGCTTGAAAGTGAATGGGGCTTTGAAAAGATTATTTTTGCTTAATGTGTACAAAGAAACATAATTAAAATTAACATAATTATAATTATTAATTTAAGTTTCTAGTCCGCTAAATTAATTCCATTCTATATTGAAGAGCTCATGTAGATAAACGGTTGGTAAAAATATTATTTGATGGGTAAGAAGAATTATTTACAGTTCAGAATGATTTTCTTTCCGGCTATAAACAAATATTGCCTTAAAGACCGACGACGCTTTAAATTTCGAACATTATCTTATGCTGAGCGTAGATGGTCGATTAAAAGTTGAGAGTAGATATAGACTTAAATCCTCTTTTCTTTTTTGTTCTTAACAGGAAATTACTTATTTCAGTACCTCATAAAAATGTGATCATTCTTCCCACCAAGCGTCTTTTGTACCTAACTGCACCTACCACACCATCTTTTCAGTTTTACGTCAGTTAAAACATGTTCCATGGTAAGCATTTCGTTGGCAATGCTTTATGCAGGCATATTTTGTAATTTATTGAATGCGAGTATCTTTTGAATTGGAGCCTATGATCATCTGAGGGATCAAATGAAAGGTAGATTTCGTTAATCAAATCAAGTAAACTACTCAATCAAAGGGTTGTTCTTTCAGCTTGTACCTAATATTACCTGAGCTATTTTATGTGCAATGAAATTTAATGAATATATCTTCTAAACTTTCATAAAATAAAAATAATAAATAAAGGTTATAAGGTTTCTCCTTCAATCTCTTGACTCTTTTCGTGAGCATAAACTGTGAAACCTTATGTGGAGGACAGTGAGCAAATCTAGGTTATGTCCTTTAGTGTTGAAGAACTACAAAGTCAGAAGGAGGGTTTAAAAGTGAACCTTTAATTCAAATATTTACAACTCTTCAAATTGAGAGTAAGCCACTACTTGGACTGAACTAAAATAATATGAAAATAAAGTGTGTTAACAAATTCAAATACCTAACTTAATCCTAAGTAGGACGGCGAGGGAAGCTTCACTCTTAGTGAACTGCAATAATGCGAATTTCACTAGCAAACACTGGTAATTGCAAATGCCTATAAATGCGAACTTTCAGTAGACAGAGGAAATCTTTGCGCGCACAGCCTTACGGCGATAAATCCAAGGCTCTGTCTTTCACCTCGTTAACTCCTGCCTTTTAACTGCTAACAGATATATGCGATTTGCATAAATATCTCACTCGCGCTAAATTCGGGCAGCAACTGAAACTTTGAGAATTCGATAGGAAAGTTCAAACTAAAAATAATTTGGTTAATTAAAATAATGAATGCTACATAGTTGCTCCCAGAATTTAGTAGTCTGAAACTAAGTAGCCTAAAATCGGCTTTTAGTGAAGATGCTAAATTCTAAATCTAAATTTTCCTTCCTATTCGCCATCCTTTACAATTGTAAGTTTTAAATTTAGTTTAACTCTCTGTTTGTGTCTTAGATATTTTAACATAGAATATCTTTTTCCGTCTTCACATCAAAAAGATCCATCAGGAATTTGGCTGGATACTATCTGGTTCCTTCCAATCTGGAAGGAAATAAATTTTAATTTCATGTTATAAGTACATTTCACCTGAAAAGTACAACATTCCCTTCCTCTGATGCTTTCCGTAATGACTTTTATTCGCGCTTTAGGTATTCGCGTTTTTTAATTTCTATTAGCGCTTTTCGCCAAACGCATTCATTTTACACTCATTCATTTTTAAAACTTCCCCCTTGTTCTCTGGCCAAATGTGGTGTTTGTGAAAAACACGCAGTTTTACTTTGTCAAGTGTTCACAACTACCACCTGACTTCAATTCTATTGGGGTTAATTCTTCGACTTTCAAGACCTCAGACTTCCCCTAAAACAAATCTGAAATGCCCTGAGGTTCTAACATGAAATGAACTTTAAACTTTTGTGTGAAACCAGAGAACACTACGTACAACATTCAAACATTTCAATTGCATTTCATACATATAATTCATTCTTTCAATCTTCAATTCAAATTTTCTTTAAATGCTCATTGCGTTAAATAACACTTATATATTCACTTTCTAATTTAGCGCGCTTTACGCTTTTACATTACATTTTAATTTTAACTTGCGTATCCTTTACGCTTTTCCAAAATATTCGATATAAACAAAACCAGTGCTTAAGGCTTACAACAAATCATGCATTACATAGAAAACAGTTTTACATTAAATGCATTCATTATTTATACATAGAAAAATATAATACAACAGTTTTGCTATACAACTTACGTACTAGTTGCTTTTAATTAACACAATTCAATTTCCTATTTACAGAGAGTCTTTTGACTAAAATCGATGAATCCCATGTTCTGGATTACAAAGAACATTTCACGAAGTCTCACAGTTTTTCAACTGAACTCTCGAATTTCTTCCGCTGCATAATTAAGTTGTTCCTTCAAGCGTGTCCTTTACGCTTTCGGCAACCGGCTTTTGACTCGGGTAACTTCCCTTTTAAATCTGCAACTTGCACTTAAATCAGAAACATAACTGTGTGAATTTTAAAAGAAAATAAAGAATCTACTTATCTTTCTGCCAGTCTTTTAGGCGTTTTTTTGTCCATTCCTGAAAGGTTGGATATACTGTGGCTTGGGCTATTCTTTGCTTGTTACTCCTAGATTGAAACTCTGGGGCTGCCTTTCGTTTGGTCGATCTTCTTTCCTCCAGAAACACCTTGTTGGGACGAATGGTGGGTGGCGCTTTCCGTTTGTGCTGAAGTCTTTGCTCCCTCTCCAGACTGGCTCGTTCCTTCTCCTGCACTCGTAGGCTCCTTCGTTGTGGGTTGGCACCTTCGGCGGCTCGCTTCTCGCCGTTCTGTTCCCTCCGTAGTGGTGGAGCTTTCATAGTGTTTTCATTTGGACGTTCCTTCCTTAGACGCTTTGGTTGCTGAGACTGTTGCTTAGCGTTTGTCCTTTTTTCTTTTTGGGGTGGTCTTTTCTTCGGCTGCGGCTTCCTCTCTTCTGGTAACCTCCTTTTCAAACTGGGTTCTCTTGTTTTTGAGGGACCTGGTTGGGGCTCTTGAATCTTAGAAAAATTCTGTGAGGCTGGACCCTGCAACATGTCTTTCAAAATATTATTATTAGCTCTTCGATAATAATGTTTAATTTGATCGAAATTTGCCACAGTCTCTTCGCCCTTCTCATTCTTTAAATATGCACGGCATTCAACTATTCTTGTAATTTCAAAAGGACCATGCCATCTTGGGCAAAATTTTGCGACCTTATCTTTTGCTGCGCATGAAAGTGCGTGGGCTTGTTTCAACACCTCCTCCCCCACTTTATATTCTACGGTTCTTCTTTTTGAATCGTAGTAAATCTTTTGTTTCTTTTGCGCTTCCCGGGAGCACTTTTCTGCCTCCTTCAACATTTTTTCTATTTCACCCATTTGAAATTCCGGCGCTCTATCTTTCACATAAAATAATTTATCTAAGGGGGTCATTATCTTCCTGCCCAAAAACAATTCGGCGGGGGATTTCTTCGTTGTCTCGTGCTTAGCCGTTCTGAGGGCGAATGCAAATTCTTCGACGCAGTCATCCCAGTTAGAATGGTGCTTTTGCACATAATTTCTAATCAATTTTACAATATTCTTATTTACCCGTTCCGCTATATTTGATTGTGGGCGGTAGGGTACCATTTTCATATGCTTAATGCCCAACTTGTCACACATCATTTTAAATGTACTGCTTACAAACTGGGGACCATTATCGCTAATCACCCTCGCTGGACATCCATATCTTAAAATATATTTGTTCAAAAACGAATCTGCAACGACTTTTGCTGAAGCCCGCTTAAGTGGTATCAACTCAACCCATTTACTGAAATGATCCACAATGACTAATAAAAATCGTGCCTTATTTACATGACTCCTGGGGTAGGGGCCTAAGAGGTCAATACCAATTATTTCATTGGGGAACCTAGACTCAATACTAGTTAATAACCCGGCCGGGCGGAAATTTACGTCATTATTTATCTGACACGTGTGACAAGTCTGGCAGTAATTTTTAACTATCTTTTGTAATTGCGGAAAATATACCGCCTCGCGTACGCGTTGTATTGTTTTTCTAATTCCAAAATGGCCCGAGACAGGCGAATCGTGGAGCTCTTGCAAGATACTTAAAATTAATTTGGCCGGGATGACTGGTCTGTATTCACTATTTTGATTCGTAACTTTAGTATAAAATAAGAGACCATCAATGATTTCATAGTTCTGTGCTCTGCTTCGTATTGCATTAATGTCTATATGCTGGAAGTTATCTGGGTCTTTTAAATAATTATAAATATTTCCGAATTCGGGATCCCTAGCAATTTCTTCTATTACAGTCTCTCGAGAGTCAATGACCTTTGCCTGAAGCATCGCTATTTTTACTTTCTCGCCGTTCTCGTCTAACTTTATTCTAGATAATGCGTCGGCCACTACATTGTCTTTTCCCGGTGTGTGTTTGATAATGAGATTAAATTCTTGCAACTTTAGGGTCCACCGAATTAAGCGTGGCGAAAGATTCTTTCCTGAAAATAATCTGGTAACTGCCGCATGATCTGAATATACTGTTACGGGAGAACTCCCAAAATATACACAAAATTTTTGAACAGCTGCGAGCACTGCTAAAGTTTCACGCTCCGTTGCCGAATAATTTCTTTGCGTATCATTCAATGTACGACTAAAAAAGGCAATCGCTTTTCTATTTTGTGTTAACACGGCTCCGATTGCGTAATCTGATGCGTCTGCATAAATTTCTAGACCCTTGTCTTTCTCTGGGAACTTTAGAACCGGTGCATTAATTAAAGATTCTTTTAACTTCTCAAACGCGGCGTTTGCTTCTGAAGACCACGCAAAACGAACTCTTTTCCTTCTCAACTTTAACAATGGTTCAGCAATTTCTGCGAAATTTTTAATAAAAATTCTATAATATGAGCACATACCCAAGAAAGTCGCTAACTTTTTGGCTGTATTCGGAATTGGGTAATTTTTCACTGCTATAACTTTAGATTTATCTGTTTCGATCCCCCTTTGAGAAATTTTGTACCCTAAATATTTGAGTTCTTTTGCCGCGAATTTACATTTCTTAATGTTCACTTTAAGTCCTGCATCTTTCAAAAGAGTAAAGACTTCTCGAAGGTCTTTAATATGTTCTTCCAGCGACTCTGAAGTAACAATTATATCGTCAAGATAAATAAATGTACTTTTTCCTATTACCGGCCTTAAAATTTTGTCCATGCACCTCTGAAACGTGGCCGGGGCTCCCGACAATCCAAAAGGCATACGCAAAAAGCCATATGTACCGTATTTTGTTATGAATGCTGTTTTGTGAACATCTTCCGGCTTTATGCTTATCTGAAAATATCCTGATGTCAAATCTAGGGTGGTTATGTATTTTGTTGATTTAATACTTCTTAGAATTTCATCAATTACCGGAAGTGGGTAAGTTGGAAATTTTGTTATACTATTAAGCTTTCTGTAGTCAATAGCGAACCTGTACCTTAATGGATCAGTTAACGGCAAATCATTATTTTTCTTACATAAAACGACCGGACTCGCATATGCACTTGAAATAGGAGTTATTATTTTGTTTTTTAACATTTCATCAATATATGGTATTTTATTATTTGTTCTTTAACTTTATCGTACTTGTAAGGACGCTGACGTATAGGTTCATCCGTAGTTAATTTAATTTCGTGTGCTACGATCTGTGTGAATCCAGGAATATCATCAAATAAATCAGCAAAATAACTTACTCTTACCACTTCCCGAAACTTGTCCTGTTCTTCGGGCGTTAGATGGCTTAAATCCACTCCAGGGGGAGGTGTTGATTTCTTTTTAACTGGGTCCATGGTTACTTGCAAGGTAGAGTTTTCAAAATCGATTTTCGCATCCACAACTGAAAAGAAATCTGTTCCTAAAATAACCGATGCTTGGAGGTTCTTCACTACAAGAAACATAATTTTTTTTTGTTCTTCGCCGATTTTGATGTACAGCTCGATTTTTCCCATGCATTGACACGTTTTTCCTTGGGCTGCTACCACCTTCATTCCTTCCACGCTATGCAGACGATATCTACGAAAGTGCTTCTTAAAAAACTCTTCTGCCAAACAGCTTCCTTGAGCGCCGGTATCTAACAGAGCTGTAGCGGGTACGTTGTTAATTAGTAACTGCAGTCTCGGTAATTCAATATTTCTCACCATGACCGTATTGAGCTGTACTTCAGAGGGATTTTTCTTCTCCTCGGAACATTGCACCCCCTTCCCCGCAATATTCCTTAGTAGTTTAAATGCTTTGCGGGTGTTTTCTTCTGTTGCTGGCTTTTGCCTGGGGAGAATGATTTTCTTACGTAGTTGGGATTATTTTGTTGGCGCTGTACTTGGCGCGGTTGGCCGCTCGCATTTTGACTGGTACCAGTAGTTCTCGGCCATCGTCTGTTTCTTCCTTCGGCATTCTGGTTCCCCTGCAGCCGCTGTTCATGCGATTGTCTCCGTTGATTTTCGGCCGCTCGCCGGTTCTCGAATTGCACGGCGAGTTCAAACAGCTTGTCCAGCGTCACGGGATTTCTTAGCTCCATGAAATCTTGTATAGATGGTAACAATCTGGGCAGGATTATCTGGATAATCTCCGTGTCCGGCCTCGTGCCATACAATAATTTAAAGACTTGTATTTTTCTCAAAATAAATTCCGATAGTTCGTCCACCCGCTGTTGATACTTGCTAAACAACTCAGCTTCGAGTTTCGCACGGTCTTTAACCACAGGAAACGCTCTCAAAATTGCTAGTTTATAATTCTCGTACATGTAAGTCGGCGTTCCTGGTTCTCCCAGCAGACATTTTCCGATGCACTTATACCAGTTCGCTGCTTAACCCGTCAATGCTCCTGTCGCTAATATGACCTTCTGATGTTCCGGAACTGGATACAGCAAAAACTGCGCTTCTAACTTTTCCAGCAATGTGTTCACAGGTCCTCTGGCATCCAAAACTACTGCCGGATTCATGGCTGCTCTGATGGTTTCCACTATGAATCCAAATCCATCAGGCATTGCAGCTGGATTTTGGAATGTAGTAGGCATATTCCAACTTCCTTCCACCCTTTTAGTTGTCCGGGCGCCAGTATAAGGTTTCGCCTTCAATCTCTTGACTCTTTTCGTGAGCATAAACGGTGAAACCTTATGTGGAGGACAGTGAGCAAATCTAGGCTATGTCCTTTAGTGTTGAAGAACTACAAAGTCAGAAGGAGGGTTTAAAAGTGACCCTTTAATTCAAATATTTACAACTCTTCAAATTGAGAGTAAGCCACTACTTGGGCTGAACTAAAATAATATGAAAATAAAGTGTGTTAACAAATTCAAATACCTAACTTAATCCTAAGTAAAACGGCGAGGGAAGCTTCACTCTTAGTGAACTGCAATAATGCGAATTTCACTAGCAAACACTGGTAATTGCAAATGCCTATAAAGGCGAACTTTCAGTAGACAGAGGAAATCTTTGCGCGCACAGCCTTACGGCGATAAATCCAAGGCTCTGTCTTTCCCCTCGTTAACTCCTGCCTTTTAACTGCTAACAGATATATGCGATTTGCATAAATATCTCGCTCGCGCTAAATTCGGGCAGCAACTGAAATTTGAGATATCGATAGGAAAGTTCAAACTAAAAATAATTTGGTTAATTAAAATAATGAATGCTACAAGGTTAATATGTTAGAAAATATCTAATAAACAATGGTTATAAGTGTATTAAGTTTTGCTACTAATATATATAGATATATATGCGTGTGCGTGTATGTGAGTGTGTCAGAGTGACTGTAAATAAATAAAAATAAAATAAATTAAAGTAAATGGCGGTTTTAAAATTTTATATGGTTTGTCACCAGTTATCATGAATTAAATTGAGGTTTATTTCATTGAATTCGATTCAAAGTTAAAAAACAATATTTTTAAGAATTGCGACTATTGCTTTTAAATAGCTTAGCTTTCTCATCAATAGCAGATTGCATTTATACCCAGAAAGCGTAAAGCTATCGAGAATGTCGTTCGCTGCTCCGTTATGGCAATCACTATTATTAGCCCTTTTGGGCTAATAAAAATAAATAAAAGCACTTTGTTTTCAAAATCAATTTCTACTGACTATACACAATAAATTACATAATGCATTTTCTGTATTTATTACAGAAACATTGTAAACGAAACCTTTTTCTTGAAAAATTATTAAAATATTTTTGACGGCTTGGATTTTGAACATAATACATGCTTGCAATCTGTATATATATATATATGTCTATGACTATATATATATGTCCATGACAATTATCATATATTTTCATAAGCAAAACTTGCACATTTCTAAAGTTCTTTGGATGTTTCTTCAAATTCACAAATTGTACTGTCTTTTATTCTTTAAAACTCAACACTTCTTCGTATATTGGTCGCAAGAAGCTCAGCAGGCGTTTGAAATTCTAAAAGCTGAACTTCTGAATGAACCTATTCTGAATGAATCTCAGGCTTTGGCATTGCCTGATTTTAACAAGTCTTTTTCTCTATGTACTTATGCTTCTAATTATGCACGAGGCTCAGTTTTATGTCGGGAAGATTCTAATGGTTTTCAACATCCAATTTGTTTTGCAAGCAGAAAATTAAAAGGGCCAGAAACACTTTATAGTACTGTGGAAAGAGAGATTCTGGCAGTTGTTTGGCTATAAGTTGCTCATTTTAGGCAGTATTTACTTGCTAAACCTTTCACTGTTTATTCTGATCAAGCTTAATTACCTCATGTGTTAAAAACTTAAGGATCCTACTTCTAGAATTGCTTGTTGGATTATGTGTTTATCCCAATTTGATTATAAGATTATTCACAAACCTGGTAGATTAAATTTAACAGCTGACTATTTATCAAGGGCAGTTAATGTTACTCAGTTAGTTCAGACTTCCAATACTCCTGAATTGTTAGATTTATTTAAGAAAGAAAAGGCTTCTGATCCTTCGTGCCAGCAGATTATAAATGATGTAAAGAACAACAAATCTGCAATGCCTATTTCTCAGACATTTTTTGTAAAAGAGGACATTTTGTATTGCAAGTATAAGAAACCTACTTCTCGTTGGCAGAAACGGGATAGGCTAGTTGTTCCTAAAACTCTAGTGTTGGAAAATTTTACACGAGCATCATGACTCGCTTACTGCTGCACACTCAGGCTATCATAGGACACTCCACCATATTCAAAAGCCATTTTTCTGGAAGGGAATGCATAAACAGATACACAATTACATCAAGACCTGTCACTCCTGTATCCAGAAGAGGGGTCATAGACCTTCCCATAAAGCTCCCCTTACGAGAATGTCTATGGCTGTCCGTCCCATTGAGCGAATTGCGATGGATATAGTGGGTGGCAGGCAATAAATATATTTTGGTCGTAATTGACTATTTTTCACGATGGCCTGAGGCTTATTCTTTGCAGGACACCACTACGAAAACTATAATAGAGAAGTTAGAACATTTTATTTCTACTCATGGAATACCATAACAACTGATAAAAGAACCAATTTCATTTCTAAAGCAATAACGGAAGTTTATAAAAAATTGGGTGTCACTAAACACACTACTACTAGTTATCAACCGCAATTCCGATGGTGTAGTGGAACGATTGAATGCTATATAAATTAATTCACCCAGTCATTTAGTATCGCAAACTCAAGGAGACTGCGATAGACATCTGCGCTTTGCCTTATTGGTTCACAGAACTGGGCGACATAGTGCTTCACGAGTCTCCAGCTTTTATATTGTATGATAGAGATTTGTTTGACAATTGATTTATTACTGCAAACCAATTTTAGAACTTATGATAACACAAACAATTATTCTAAAGATTTAATTTTAAGATTGCAAAAGGCTTTCCAATTAATTAATTAGAATTTAACTGAGGCTGCGGAAAAACAAGAAACTTTTCGTGATAAGAAATCACAGGATAAAGGAATAAAAGTGGAAGATGTGGTACACTTGTACATTCCAGTAGTTAAGCTTAGTATGGCTAGAAAACTCTCAAAATTGAATCACGGACCTTTCAGGGTTATTGAGCAGGTGACGGAAGTCAATTACAAAATAGCTTCAATCACAAATCCTGATCAGATTCAAACAATTCACGTAGATAGACTCACGAAAGTACCAGAGAGGATTAATTTTCCCACTTTACAGAATGGTGACTTAAGTTCTTCGGAACATATTCAAAATTCTTCACACCATTCACCTTATCATCTAAGGCATAGAGATGCACATGGTTTTGTGTATAAAAATGATTTAGAATGATAGGAGCTGTACAAATTCAGTTCTTTGTAGTTTGTGTTCTGTGTAGTTTGAAAATTTGTACTCACTTAATTATTTGTTTTAATTTGTATTTTTGGCGTAGCCTTGGTCGCGTGTTGCATTTGGTCTTACATGTTTAGGCATGTGAGTGGTGATCATGTTGTCTTGGATTTTCACTATCTTGTCTCAATATTTTTTGTTTTTTGGAGGTTTTGGCAGGGCTGGTCCCAGCTTTTGTCTCCACTTTAAGTTCAAAATGTTTTTTGGTTTTTCCAGAGCATAGGTACCAAGGATTTTGTTTCAGTTAGACTTTTGACTTGATTGTTATTTGCCAATACGTCATGGTGATTTATCCTTCTTTGTATTTGTGAAACTCATTCATTTTTATTCTTGCCAGGGATGATTACTTAGTAGTTTTAGGTGTGCGCTGTACAGTTGCGTGTGTCTGTTCTTACGCAATTCTCTCTTATTTCGAGAGTTTTGGTGTCAGTAAATTTGTAGACTTGATATTGTGTTTGCCAACAAGGCAAAAACTTTTGGTGTTTCAAAAATTGTAGGCATCTCTTTACAAAGTGGATTTTGCATATTTGTAGAGTCACTTTGTTTTTGTGATTGATTTTTACAGGTAATTAGTAGGGCTGTTCTGGATTTTGTTTGTGTGAGTTTAGTTAGATCTTGAATTGTAATTCTTTTTTTTACACACATAGACTTAATGGTGTTTGATTTGTTTAGTTACGTACAATTTTTGTTTTGGTTTGCCTTGTGGGGGGGTAGCGTGTTGTTTACATTTGTTTACACTTGTTTATTTTGGGGCGTGTCACGTGTTTCTTGACAACACATTTTTTTTTTTTATTATTATTATTTGTATTTGGTTGTTCTCCGGGGAGACCTCTACATTGTTAACTTTTCTTCGGTTGGATAGTCGACTGCAAAGTTACTTGGATTACGGATAGGAACTTGTATCTTTTTTGTATTGTTATTTGTAAACTTGTATTTGTTAAACAATCTGTTTCGCTGTTAATGTTAGAAATTTTTCACTCTCCGGAGAGATGAATAATATTTTATTTAATAGATATAGATTCATTCATAAATGATCTGATTGATAAATAAATTCTAAGGTTTATTAAAATTTACGAATGTATTTACTTTAAGTTACATATTTAATTGCATGTTCTATCTTAAATTCACTCGTATCAAAGTTCGTAGGGTTAATCCGGTTAAATATCACACAACGCAGTGATTTTATTAGGTTAGTTAGGAGGCAAAACTTTTAACTTTGTTTTGTGGTGTCTTCCTAAAAGACACTACACAACATGAGGAATCCCGGTTGAGAAAAAGTAGGCTAGCAATTTATAGGTTGATCAGTTAATTACAACAGAACACTACAGGATGTCTGTCTTGGAAGCAGCAGCCTCCGTACAGTGTTTCAGCAATCTGCTGTAATTTCAGCTTAATTATGGTTTCTTAACTGTAATCAGAATTAGCCTGTTATTTATTGGTGATTGCATACTATAGCTCAAAATAATGCACAGCATCAGCATAAATATAAGACAAATAAAGCGTCCTTAAATGTCTTCCTAAAACTGTTATGAAAACCAATCCTGTCTTCTACATACAAAGCTATGTTTAAAATGCATGTTAAGAAAATGATCTATCACTTATTCTCATACGTAAGAATAAATATATTTGTATGACTCGAAACATTTTTTTATTTATTGAAGAAGACTTTGATTTTGGAAATAAGATATATAATTACAATTACCTTGTATATCAAAAGCAGACATGTAGGGCAATTATAATTGAATAATCATCCACAATACGAAGCAAAAGTTGGAATGAATTGAAACTTTGAGTATATTTGAAACAATGTTATTTTATCGGGTGGAAAAGGGGATTTCTAGTGAAACAGACAACCAAAAAATCTGAAAACTTTCAGATTTTACCTTACAGCCAAGAGGCATTTTTTAACGTTTTGTGTGCTACCTTCATTTATACAATATCATGTTCTTCGCGCTTAAACCGTAAAATTCAATTTAACAGCAATATCACATGAGAATATCTTTAGAATTTCCGATACACAGTCTCGCGCGTTGGAGATAATATTTTTTTTTTCCGTACAGTATTGCCATTGCTTGCTTTGAAATCGTTGAGTTTGTTAATCAAAAATTTGTTAAAGTGTTACAAAATATGAAATCGATAACAATACAAATTTCAGATTCCAAATTTGGGCTTCCAGATGCCCATATTCAGTGGAAGATTACATTATTCAAAATTTGGTGGCTCTAGGCACCGTTGTTTTTATCACAATGCGAGAAACAAATATACATGTATGCAGATTCCTCATTATTTAATTTCTTTAAATATAACACAAGGCTCTAACATTCGGTGGCAATAATTTGAAAAGTGAACCGACATTTATAGTGAAAATGCCAAAACGAAATTATAGCCCTTCTGGGCTAACGCCCTTAACTTATTATCATAAAGGAGAAAAGGGTTAAACTGCAAAGCCTTATACTTGAGTTTTATTATGTTTTCTTTTTGTTATTTCTTTAATCGCTTTCCTGCTAGAAATTTTTCTCTAAATTACTTTCAAATATTGCTCAGTATCTTTTCAAATGCAGCCTCACATACTTGTCAAAAAAAAAACAAGTATCTTAAAACTTATTTGATATAGTTAGGTTTCAAGTAACATACGAAATGTACTTGCCAACATAAAAATATTGATAAGCAAAGCAACAATCTTGTGTTTGGCGTTGATTTAGTCAATAACTCAATCGATTTCGAAGGCAAACAAGTCCCTCTTCATCAGAAGCAAAGAAACCTGCAAGACTGTTTTGATAAAAATATTTGTTTACGATTGTAACGCAAATTCATTTCGTCTTGATGTAACAAATTTTCTTGCAAAACAATTTTATATTTGAATCATTTTAAAATACTGCTCAGTCTCTTTTTAATTATAACATTACAATGATTCTTGAAAAAAAGGCATGTGTCTTTCAACTGACTTTTATCTTTTTCTAATTTGTATCTGATTGGAGAAAAATCTTAGATTATAAGTAGCATAAGCCATAACAATTATATAAAAATTTTAGTTTATGAATATATGCAATATTATTTTTTTCTCTAAATAACAAGTTGTTATGAGATAAGGCATCTTTCGTTTGAAATATTAATGGATAAGACGGGTACGGACTGATATTCCCCGATTGTACATTTCTTTCCCAACATCTTTAAATGAGTACTTACTATTAATGCATTACCATCACAAGACAACAATAACAGAAGTGTCACTGTGAGGAAATGTGTCCTTTCTTTTTGTTTCGTATGTCAGATATCTGTCTTATTCTCACAAGGAAGGTCTTTCAACCCAAACATTCAGTGGTTTCATTCAGTGGTTGTTCAGAAAGTCAAAACAGAAATGGGGAGTGGATATTTATAGCGCATAACATAATATGTCCATGACAATTACAGGTTATAATGCACCAAACGCATCTTGTATATATATATATATAATATTCCTAACTACTTCGTCTATGCTGAACGTAGAGGAACCTATTGAACTCTGTAGTGACTTACCACTGGGTTCACGTGCGTAAATCCAGAGAAGGGTTAAAAAACCTTTTTATTTACTCAGAGAAATAATAAGAGATGGGCCCCTTCTCGGGCTTACAAGAAAGCCTCCACGCATACTTTGAATCATAGATAAGAAAATAAGAAACTCCTTTAATACTAAATTAAACTGACTTATCCAAAGCTAGACACAATTACTAACGTAGTTGGCCCTTAATTAAATTAGCCGGCGATTATTAACAGGCATGTACAATACGGTCGAGCGTTATTGGCTTAATATTGAGGTAGCCTGATGGCAAACATGCTCCACTAAGGGCTCCTAAGCTCTCCTATTGAAGTAAGCTGAACGTTCCTTAAATACTCCTTCTACCTCATTTACATGCAACGCGATGCTAAAACCAACCTCATCCTGGTACGTAGTTGTAAGTGGGAAACAAGAATTTAAAGGAAAGGGTTTCAAAATTAAAAATAACTGTTATAAAATTAAAATAAACCTAACAATAAAAATATGTATATATATAAATATAAATATTTATTCATATGTATGTATGTATATATATATATATATGTATGTATGTATATTATTAACAAGTACGAATGCCAAAAGCCATAGTACATCCCAAACCCTCTGAAATCCTATTCGAAGAAGCACGTTAGTGCCAAAATTACATATTAAATACAATTAAAACTTAAAATCCTAGGTAAAGATTTACATGAAAATATAACTCAAATAATGCTTAGCAAATTGTAATTTATGGGCAAAATTGGGAAAAGCTGAAGTTGTAATAAAAACAAAGTATACAATAATAAATAGTAATATCTCAGTGAGAGTTGCATAGTTGTTTCGTCAGGGGAAAAGAACCGTGCCCCTTTCGCTGAAATATTACTTCCACGCGTTTCAACTGA
>KK120743.1:99279-110518 GCA_000611955.2 Stegodyphus mimosarum | reverse complement strand
ATATCTGAATAGCTTTTTCTTTATAAGCGAAATAAAGTAACATTTTTTTGTAATTTAAGCGACATAATTTAATTTTTTATCTATTAAAATAATTCAAATGTATTTTAAATCAGTTAAAATAATTTAGTTTAAATTTAGTTAAAAATAAATAATGTTCTGTGCTTCGTTTTATGCTAATAAACCAATAAATAAATAAAACTCTAAAACTAGTCAGATTTAAAAAGTCGCCCATAAGGGCTCTTTTAAAGTTTAATATGGCTTATCAGTGTAGATTATCAATAGATATAGTCCAGGTGAAATAACGAAACATTTTATACGATATTAGATGAATATGTATTTGGACTAATATGGGAACATTATATATCTTCTGTGTATTTAAAAAGTGAAGTGTGTGTTTAAAAAGTGAAACATGTGTATTGTAATTCCGTAAAAATATTTAATGCTGTTAATTAGCTACGAATTAAATGCGTTTTCATTGAAATCAAATAGATTAAAACTCGTAAAAAAATAACATTTTAAACAGCTGCACCTATCGCTTTTAAATACTTCAGTTATTAACAGATGTATTAAATATATATCTTACGTTTTTCCGAATGGCAACAGATTCTAATGAAAAGTGAAATAATGCAAAACTGTGTTTTGTGACTAATAGACCTTTCGGGCTAAACCGTTAATTTATGCACAGGGAAAATAAAAACAAATTTATATATCTAGCCTTAGGAACTATGTAAATTAAAAAAAAAAGATTTCATGGTTTTGAGTTAGTTTTAATAGAAATGAACTGCGTGTGAATTTAAATATAAGAAAATTAATAAATAATATATTATTTAATTTTATTGGGCTTTCCCGCCTTAAAAATATTATTTTAACTGTATAATCAATATTATAATAAAATATGGCAAGTAACAGGATAAAATTCTTCATTCGCACTGTAGAAAACTTCGTCACTTGCAGCATTGCGCTTGCAAGGGGAAACAATCTAACTATCCAGACCTTTTTAACGAGCATTTCAGCCACATTGGAGCGCATGGAACATTTCTATATTCATACAAGTGTATGCAAATGCTGCTCTGAGATTTAATGAAAGTAAACTACAGTTTTTTCGATCATCGTTTTCAAACCCAGTAGCATATTTAACTAAATTTCCTTGGTAAATGTTAGAATAATGATTTTTGCAAAATTTGCTTTAATTGATGCCGATAATGGCGTAAAAAAGATCAAGTTATAAAACATGTACATTGTTTTTAGCATGATCAGTTTGTTATGAAGAATGAATTACTTTAAACTGAAAGATACACTAAAAAAATCTTATGTTGAACAGGATAGCAAATTATTTCTTTTGTTTTATCAATTACGGGAAAGTAAACAACATTTGCTTTTTGAAGGGAAGGAACGTCTATGTGCAGGATTTTGTAAGAACTGATTCATACTCAAAATATATGGAGAGAAACCACGAAAACGTTCTTTCTGCCAGCCCGTTCGCAGGTCAACCTACTAGTGTACAACAAGCGGTCCTATTCATTCGACATTAGTAAGGCCTAACCTCAGAACAGCTACCTTAAAAAAAACCTCGGAGTATTAAACTATAGAAGGACGATCGTTAGCGCTGGATAAATCAGAAATATGGTTGCATATTTGATTGCATCATTTGATGACAGTACTCAAGTTAAAGGGATCAGATAGTGCCAGTGAAAAGTAAAGGCTTCAACTTGAAGAGCAATATCGAAAAACATTTAGAAAGAATTCAGTGCAATGGAACTCGACACGAATGGCTTCAAGAATTATTTTATTTCCTCTAACTAATCCCAACTCCTAACGTTTCTACGATCTTACTGAGACATGTAGCTCTTCATCTTACCTCCCAAGCGGAAGGCAGTTTTTGTAGCGGCAACTAGTAGCAATACAATCTTGGCAACGGTACTACTGCGAATCCTTAGGGGAAATTTCTTTTCTGAAGCCTTCCTTAACAAACAATTGCTTTCTGCATTTTCCCACAACCGACGATAATAGTGTTGCATTAAATTCACATCTATCCTTTCTCACTCACTCGTGATTATGCTGGTAAGCAGTCGTCCAACCTGAGATCATAATTTGTTTCCGCATATTCCATGCCATTTTGGCTACAGCTTAAACTCGAGAACATTACTGTTACTTGAAATGAAGGTTCAAATTCAATGTACCACTCAAAATTTCTCTCTCCAATATACAGGGTGCACACTTAAGTTCGGTACCGGTCGCGGACACTTAGCCGACAACCACTTAGCCGACGGGACACTTAACCGACACCAGTTAACCGACAAGACATTTAGCCGACAGGGACACTTAGCCGACATGGACATTTAGCCGACAGGACATTTAGCCGACAGGACATTTAACCGACACGGACACTTAGCCGACAGGTCATTTAGCCGACAATGACAGTTAGCCGACAGGACATTTAGCCGACAGGACATTTAGCCGACACGGACAGTTAGCCGACAGGACATTTGTCCAAGACAGAGAGTTACCCGTCAGAACATTTAGCTACGGAACATTTAACTGTCAAGACATTTAGTCAACAGGACACTAAGCCGACAGTAACGTTTTAGCTCACACGTACGAACTAATTATTTAATCTTACTATGAATTACGAAATTTCTCGACTTATCCGTAAATTCAATATTGAAGTAATATTTTCACTATCAGTAAAATTCATTTTTCGATTCTTAAAGATCTCATATGTGGTTATAATTATTGTGTTAATTTAGCATTGTGTGATATTTATCGTGCTGTTTGGTGAATATTAGCCAAATTAAAAAAGCGCTGAAATTTCTCGTCAAGGAATATAAATTAAATTTCGAAAGGAAAAAAAATTTTTTTTTACCTAAATACGGCGGTCACTTAATTACATTTTAATATGGGATCTTCAAAAATTATCCGTAAAGCTTCTTCATTTAATCAACTGGGTCCTTTTGAACACTTTCACATCATTAATAATTTTTCTTGTTTACTTAATGATATTAATTTTCCAATCTGGCTGTTCTTAATGCTTTCAAATTTGTATGAAATTAAAAGCGCGATTCTGTAACATTTTATTGACCACGCCTCTCGCTTAAAATACTTACTTACGTTAATGTTTATAACATTAAACTGCTGCATGCTTTTCTTCGCTTTCTATGCTAGCATAGAAAAAGTTATGCTCAGTAATTTCACAGCTATACACAGGGTAAGGTGATGCATGGGTACCTGCATCTGCGACTGCGTCGCTTCATAGGACAAGGAGAGAAAATTTCATTACTGGGAGGAGCTAAACGACTTTGTAAGGGGAAGAATGTAATATTATGTGATGAGTAAAATAGTAATGAAACGTAAAGATATTAGAAATTTGAAAGCATTTTGGAGGAGAGAGAATGGAAAATTAATATCATTAAGTAAACAAGAAATGATTAATGATGTGAAATTAATGATGTGATTAATGATGTGAAAAATTAATGTTGTGAAAGTGTTCAAAGAAACCCAGTTGATTAAATGAAGAAGCTTTACGAACAATTTCTGCAGATACCATATTAAAATGCAACTAAGTGACCGTCGTGACGTAAGTGAAAAATTATTTTTTCCTTTCGAAAATTAAATCATATTCCCTGACGAGAAATTTCAACACTTTTTCAATTTGACTACGTGCCCGCTAAACGTCACTGTCGGCTTAGTGTCCTGTTGACTAAATGGCTTCACAGTTCAGTGTCTCGTACCTAAATGTCCTGTCGGCTAACTTTCCGTGTCGACTAAATGTCCTGTCGGCTAACTGTCCGTGTCGGCTAAATGTCCTGTCGGCTAACTGTCCGTGTCGGCTAACTGTCCGTGTCGGCTAACTGTCCTGTCGGCTAACTGTCCGTGTCGGCTAAATGACCTGTCGGCTAAGTGTCCGTGTCGGCTAAATGTTCGTGTCGGCTAAGTGTCCGTGTCGGCTAAATGTCTTGTCGGCTAACTGGTGTCGGTTAAGTGTCCCGTCGGCTAAGTGGTTGTCGGCTAAGTGTCACGGACCCGTTCGGTACCACCCGTTTAACCGCCGAACGGCTGCAGCTATACTCATAAAAGTGGTGTCTAGGCATAATAAAGTGGCTATGCGCTACTAATAAGATAGCTTACAGCACCACCTGGTGGAAAACGGCGTAGTTAGCGTCCCTATCTTTAAAACGATACGAGATAGGAAGAAAAGTGAATTACAAAGTTGTAGAGCATCATCGATTTTGTACGGAAAGACACATTGTATCTATGAATGCTAAAAACAGAACGCTGAAAACGCACATTTGTTTCTTCGCGTTTTCCGAAACTGTGACGTCACGAAACTTGAACAGAAGAAAAGATTATCTTTCGGACGAAAAACGAGCCCGCATCGCCGCACAGTGGTATCGCTTGTAATTCACAATCGAGAAGACTGTGGTTGAAACCTCGCTGTGTGCGTCCTTGTACTGATTGTTTTACAAACAGAGTAGACAATATGCAGATCGTGCACAATCGTGTCACAAAACGCACCAACTAAACTCACCTTGAGCGTGGTGTGGGAATTTGTGCATTACGCAAATAGTGTATGAAACGTCACACCTGTTCACTTGAGACAGCTATAAAAGAGATACCTCCTCTGGGTTCCATGTCGCCCTAGAACTATTTTCCATAATGTCAGATGGTAGCATTTATTTTAGAGACTTTCTACAAAGATAAACACTTTATTTAGTGTGTTTCAAACGTGTAAATAGTGTACATAATTTTCGTATTTTTCAACTTTATTATTTTCAACTTTATTTCGCATATTTTAATTACCAGAGACTTTATGTATCTGCATTTACCTTGACAAAGCTCCAATACTATGGATCTATCAATATCAGTACAGTAGTACTTGAACTATTTCGCCTTTTAAAAGGCGGTAGATTCCGCCTTACAACGTTTGAAACCAAAGCCTAAAGTCAAATAAAATCCAATGCAGCGGTAAAAGCAAAATCTTGCTATACGCCGCTGTACCAGATAGAGATACCGATACCGGGTTTTACGTTGAATCTCATGATGAGCGAGCGATTTTCAAAAAATGATTATTGTGAAATGGTTCTACTTTACGGTGAACGTGGGCCCTAGGCACGACCTGTAGCGCGGTTGTATCGGCAACGTTTCCCTGCAGGCCCGTATCCTTTATACAAAACCATCCTACAGGTTATGAAACGTTTAAGGGAGACAGGCTGCGCGACTAGCCGACTTTAGTGCGGCAGACCAGCTAAGGTAGGGCGGAAAGTATAACAGGAAGATGTATTATCATATGCCCTCACATATCCAAACTGCAGACCTCTCAGAAAGTCGCGTATGGAAAGGTCGCACGATATTTAGAACTTCTGCAAGACTTCATACCCGATTTTGTTGAGAACCTGCCGTTCCTTCAACTTCGGAATGGATGGTTCCAACATGACGCCGAGGTTGCGCACAAGACGTCACAAGTGAAGCAAGAGGAATTTCGAGAGTTTCGAAGATTGGCCTCCACGTTCACCTGACCTAACTCCAATTGACTTCACAAGTGGCGATACCCTAAACAGCAGGTGTATGCGACCCTTCCACAAATATTGCAGGACCTTCAACGACGCATTGCAGATGCTTGTGTAAACGTGTCACACGTTATGCTGCTTTCCACCGGGTGACGCAGTAAGCTATCTTATCTAGTAGCGCATACTCACTTTACTATACCTAGACACCACTATTATGACTATAGTTGCAGCCGTTTGACAGTTAAATTGGTGGTATCGGATTTTAGTGGGCACCCTGTATAGTGAAATACTACATTTACTTCAAATGTTTACCCATATTTTCGATTCATCGTGTCTAGTTAAAATGCCAGGATTAAACTGCACATGCTTCTAACACCAATTATTTAATATTTTATAATAATAAAAAAGGTGCATTACATTGCTTTATTTATTTAATTATTCATTAGAACGTTTTTAGAATACATATTTAAATAAAGTAAATTTAGTAAGTGTCTGACCTTTTCTTATGCTATGAACAAAAGCTATGAACAAAAAGCGTATTGCTTTGAATTTTCCCAAATTGAATTTATTATAATAGTTTTCGTCAAAAATATTTTTCCCCATTAAATGGGAAAAAACGGTAATCAATAATCTGTTTTTAATGTGTTAGTTAATTACTATGTTTATTTTATTATTACTTTCCAATCTTTTAAATTTAAAGACAAATTTGCTTTTGTGCAATGGTAACACAACATTTTTCTCTTCTTTTCAAGCTAAGTTTTTGTTTCAGAGTGTAAAATAAACTAATCTGTCCAACGAGTGAACAAACTGTGAAAAGAAACTGCATAAATTCCAAAAAAATACATTTATTATAAATTTAGTTGTTTTTTCTATTTTACTTAGTGCCTGTTATCCTAAATGTGCACCCCTACAAAAACTGTATTGTTATTAGCGTGCTTTTACTCCGCAGTGAATATTAGTACTAAATTCTAGGATTAACATTTTGATTTAAAGTTAAGCAAATTTAAACACAGTTTCAATACTATCATCCCAGGAAAAACTCTAGGTCTACGTTAGTGCTGTTATCTCTACTCAAATATTAAAAATCCATGGTCTGAATCTTGTCTAACATAAAACGTTTTCTCGATTTCTGACATGAAAAGCCGGCCGGGAGTCCGGTCAGTCTTAGAATAGTGTGGTTCTAGTAGCCAGTGGGCGAATCCCGGGTACGCTGGGTAATGGCCCACTGCGACGGGCAGCCCGAGCGACTGTAGGTAGCAAATCGACGACCAGTGGCGGCCTGTGTATGCAGGTACGTTGCGCCGATCCCTCCAAGGTTATGAGAAAGCCCAGCCCCATTTCTTCAGGTGTGAGGACTCGTAGTGTGATTTAGTTCACGCAGTGAGGAATACCAATATCTGACTTACTTATTTTTATAGTACTATGCTTGATAGATGTGTTGCTGCTCAGATACTTATGATACCATTAAAAATATTTAGATGAGTTATATGACTATAATGGCTCTTTATATTTAATTAAGTTGTATATTAGTCTCCTAATCAAATGCTGAGCGAAAGACAGTCTTTAGATTTTTGAGGAAATCCAGCCCAGTTCTTCTCGTCACTTTTGATAAGGATGACAGAGGAATATCCGACTAATCCTCATTTCTGTGACGCTTTTGTAAATCAGTACGGTTATCTGATTTGGTTGTTTCTAGAACAGCTAACAAAAGAAATCACAGAAGCCATAAGGTTTCAATAGGATGGTTCACCAGAGTATTTTATTTTGGTCATCTTTAGATGCTTAGGTGAAATTTCTCAAATAACCAAAATCTAGATGTGGATTAGTGCAAACACCGCTCCATTGTCTTAGGCTATCAGCAGCCCTGATCTCAGCAAACCAGCTGTCTGGGATCTTGGAAAAGGAAAAGTTAAGGAAGGTAGATACCTCTTCATTGTGCTACTTAAATAAACAGCTGATACAGCGTTTAGAAGTGTCTCTTTGAAATGCTGTTACGAATAAGCATTTATTAGGACACTCAAGGGCCATGACAATAGCCTGGAGGAACTTCACAAGGATGTTTTGGATCTCTGTGATATAAGATGTAATTTTGTATTTAAAACTGAATAATTAATAAAAAAGTTCAGTCAGTGAAACAGTCAATGAAAAAGATTAGTCATTGAAAAAGAAATTTTCGTCCGTTTTACAGTCAATGAAAAAGAAATTTTCGTCCATTTTGTACAAAGCAGAAAGTATTTTCGTACAGGTACATGCAAAACGATGTACCATGAGTCAACAGGTAATGCCTTCCCATACTAACTCTTTAAAAAGTAGGAATTTTATAGGAGTTTACAAAGATAGGTTGCAGAAATGAGCAATTGAAACTCTCCAAAGGATCTAGAATAGAGTTTACCTATTATGGTACATCGTGCAATAGCACCGAGCACTCCGCAATCAATATTTATTAAAAATAATGATTAAGATAAGATAAAAATATAATAAAGAGATAACAATATAATTTCAATATAGTTTGAAATTCACGAATTAAATTGAACACCTGTTTTAATGTAACGAAAATTACAGATAAATACCATAATAAGTGCTTGGAAAACAATGTTATAATGAACTGTAGTTGTAATACTAAAGAGGTGCCCACGGAGTTGTTGCAGTTATAAAAGGTTATTAGTTTATTAAGTTGATTAAGTGGAATCCTTTTGAACATGTTCCAGGATGTAAAATTCAAATCATCAATAAATTTATGCAGTATGAGAACTCGTATTTGAAAAAGGTCTAAGCTGCAGAAGGACAGTCGTTGCATATTTTTTAAATTTCGGATACTGATGTTTTTCTTTAATTAGAAACCTTTTTAATGCCAGGAGATTAGTTTGTGGGGATTTGATGTGATTATCTTTAGTTTTGGGGCATAAGAAAGGGTGATGATCAGGAGTTCCCTGTTCCCCACATATATAGATGTCGGGATTCGCCGTATTTCTTGCGTAGAAATATATGAGGAAGGGTTCGTGTCCTGTTACATAATACCTTAATGATGGATTCGAGTACAGAGATGCGAAGCTTATATTGAGGATCAGGTTACATGTGCGTCTTCCTTGTGAATTATTATTCCACAGATCTTGCCAAAATTTTGAATTTGATTGTTTCTGAAATGGTCACTATATTCTTTGATCCATACCTGGAGTTAACAGACAAGTAAAAAAAGGTAGCGAAAAATACATTAGGGGATTTTTGGATTATAACCTGAAAGGTTATATGTGTCAGACACATGTATAATATTTCCAGACACAAATTTAAAACCACATCTGTCTTATAAAATCAAATAAGGTGATGAAATTATGAATGCTGAATTGAAATTATATGTAAAACACAGATGATTTTAGATATGAAACAAGAATAGAACCTGAAAACACGAGATACATTAAATTACACAGTATTACTAGGAACAATTCGCAATATCAAATGAGATTAAATAATATACAGCTGTCTCTTTCAGGAACTGAAATAATTTGTTAGTGACACCTTTCCCGATTATACGGTCGAAAAGCAAGTCGCAGTCGCTAAAATGCTTCATTCTAAGACTCTCTGAATTAGAACATGTAATTAGAAAGTGACGAACTGTTAAAACATCAATATAATTGAAATAAACAGGTTTATTTTCTGCTTTTGAAAGATTTTAGAGTCATCAGGTTTTTTCGAAGTCAGGAAACTGAAAAAATCAACAGTGTCCTTGTCGGGATTCAAACTCCGATTACGCGTCAAGCGTGCTTCCAGTTACATCACGAAGGCATACGCAAAGGAAGGAAAGAATGTCTTTTGAGGTTGTGAGAGACTCGAGAGTGACCAATTCCAAGGCGGGATAATAAGACTTCCTCCCTTCGGTTTTCAGTACTCTCCCAATATTAAATTGGGCTTCTTAATTTATCATTTAGTTGAACATCCAAATTCACTGCCATTTTTCTCAAACGTTTTGCTTGTTGAGCTTCTTGATGTCACTACAAGGAACGAGCCGATTCAAAAAATAAGCTGCTGACCTTGCCGTAATGCCTGGCAAATCGTTACCTTTTATACCTATATTGTTTGGGAACAGAGCAGTAAAGGATGTGGTATGCTCACTGTTTTTTAAATTCAGATACAGACTTATGATAATCAACTACCACAGGATTCTACTTACCAGAAATAGTTTCTAAGGCTATTAAAACACTAAACAAGCCAGTATATATAAATTTTTTGTGGGAAAGATTAGACATAATTTCAAGTACATAAACAGAAGTGAGAACAGAGCAAGCATTGTACAATCTTGTACCCTCCATATGGTTCTTAATAATAAATGAATCACCAACGTTGTCCGCTGCTTTAGATTCGTTTGTAAAGATAAGAATATTACTAGTGTATTTAAATCTGTGCTCGAAGAAGAGCTGCCTATCTACGAAGTCGTTAGTATATTTTTTTCAAAGATTCTGAAAAATATTAAGAACACGACTATTTTCTTCCGATGAGGAATTTTGAAATGCTTTACTGCCTGAATATTCATATCTGTCACGTGATATTATTCAACCAATGGGGGAATCCTTAAAGAGAAATAAGGTACTCAGGATAGTCCAGCTTCAAACAATAGATTGCTCTTGTGATTAAGAAAAGTAACTTTATCTTAAAGTAACTTTGTTATGATGGTCAGGAAGTCATAGTATATTAAAAAAATAGTAAAGAGACAACTCCTCACGTCTTAGTTAAAGAGCTGGTTCATAACTGATCAATATACAGACTTTACACTGGAGATGTTCGAAATATTCAACAGCATATTCCCAGAGCCCTGTGATGAATAGAATCCAGTTGAAGTAAAACTTAAAACTGCGCCGAACGATAATCAACTCAGCCATAACCCAACCAACAACGAACACATGGTCCATAGACGCGTAGCAAAGAACACCAATCCACACCCCAAAAGATGTTCGACAAGAGCTTTAAAAGATTCAATGTTTTGAAGCATTTCTTCCTAAGGCAGAGACATGAGGAAGGAAAGCTAGTTTTCAGTCGAACATTACCACTAAGATATTTACTTCAGATACCACTGGGATCACTAGCCCTTGAACATAAAGTTCAGTCTCAGGATGGCGGTCAGGCGTTTTGCAAAAATATACACATATTGTATTCAGCTTTGAAAATACAAATCCATGTTGCTCTGACCATTTCTGTATCCCGTTAAGAGCAATCTACTGTTTCTCTACATATCTCATATCTGTACCTTGGCAGCTTATCTAGAAGTCATGAACTTAAACAGTGATCCTAAAACCGAAGGAAGTAGTCTTCTTAAAACTGAATTAATATTTAAACTAAAAACTGATGCATTAAGAACAGAAATTTGGAGCCAACCCTCTTCTTGACAAAATGCGTGTGATAACACAGAGACAACTCTTATTTGAAAGTCTTCGCCGCCAAAAAATTTCAGATAAATATCAGAAGAGTGCTACGCAAGTTACAAGCAGGAAGATCACGCAGTATGCCTTGATCTCCATGCCTTGTCATAAGCCTTTCCTGTGCCAAAGAGGACCGGAATTAGATGGTTCCATTTCACAAAGGCTTTGCATATAGTGTTTTCCAAAAGGAGCAAATTATTCACGGTCGTTCTTTTCTTGCGAAAAACGCTCTGCTAAGGGGAGATTTTCTTTCCAAGTAACACACTAGGCGCCGTTTTACCATTTTTTCAAATAAAGTTCATAAATTCGATAAGCCAACAGTCAAAG
>KK120743.1:58173-99217 GCA_000611955.2 Stegodyphus mimosarum | reverse complement strand
GTGCCGGATTTCTGCCTAGGCCTACAAGGACCCGGCCTAGGGACCCCGGTAGCGGAATCTTTACATAAGCTCAAAAGCCTGGCTTGCATTATCAAGAAGCTTTATTTAGAATAATAGTATAATAAATATTTTTAAATTTTAGGCTCAATTCACTCTCTGTAATGAATATAGAGTCAGAAATAATGCAGTCAATTTACTATGATGACGTCATTCGTTCTTTCGCACATATGAAATTTCGTCGTATGATTCTATGAATTTTATAGAATAACGTAACTATTGTAACATAGACTGTATTATTCTGAATTCTGATGTTTATTAAAGTCATTAAAGTCGATTAAAATTATATGTTCTGTACTAGTGCATTTAATTTGCTGAATTTCCAAAGTAGCTTCGAGATGGTGGGGGACCCAAATGTCAAATGCCTAGGGGACTTGTGTCTTTAAGTCCGGGCCTGAGCTTATCTATGGGAACGACTACAGTTTTCTTCCATGCAATGGGAAAAGAATACTCCTTCGCACTCGGTTGTAAAGAATGAGAAAGACAGTCAACGACCTACAGGAGGGATGCTTCAATATTTCATAACTCCCATCATCTGAACCCGTAGTAGATCTATTTGTCTGCATTAAAGCAGTGATCAATAGGCACATCATTCAACATGTCTTTTGCGAGCTCCAAATAGATGGAGAGACGATCGCAGTCTGCTTTGTCCAGTAAGAAACTTGGAGAGCCTGCATATGGAAATTATCCGCAAAACTGAAAATTTCCAAAATAGCAGCGAAGATGGTGAACAGATGTCGAGGTCAATGCTGTGAAATGTTCGATTAGGCTGGTGGAAGTGAGTTTGCTCTCCGGTATTAAAAAGGCAAAGATAACGAATGATCGCTGAATCATTTGTTCAATTTGTCTAGCACGTAGACTTTTATCTCCAGTTTCCCAATGAAAATTGTGGCCATTGAAATCACCTAAGAGAATGAAAGGTTTATGGAACTGCTCTAGTAAATCTTCTATTTTCTGTTGTTTAGTACAATTGTTAGAACTCATATACTGAACATACTGAAATCAGGTTTTGAATATTAACTTTCACAGCAACAGCTTGGAGGCTGGTGGGGAGATGAAGGATAATTGATGGATAGTGAAGTGAGGTAAGAGGACCAACCGTACCGCTGACACGGTGGCATTACGTTACATCGATGTTTAAACATAAAAATGTGCAATATCTTCCCGGAATTGGAACTCCGGACCTTCCGAATATGCTTCGAATGGACTTCCAGTTACACTAAGAAGTTACGTGGAAAGGAGGGGAAAAATACCTTATAATGACATTAAAATTCTGTTTCCTACTAAAAGTGTACCTCCGGAACTTAAACGTTTGGTTAGGTTTCAAAAGCGTTTCTCTGTTGTAAAGCAGACTGTATAATGTTTCTCAATGAAGTCTTTCATGTGAAAAAAATATTGTTTAACTAATGACAGTACCATGACAACAGAATAGCCGTCATGATGGTTTGGATAGCTTGCCTTGTTTCATCATTGATTGGAGTAGAAGATGTTTAGGGATATTCATTCCTGGCTCTGTTTCCATGTTTGAGTCCAAATCGTCTCACCACATGCTATCTAATGAGCTTGTGTTCATTGGATTAGATATTTTTCTTGTGTTTTCTTCTTTTTTTATTTTCAGGCTTTTTTATATTTGTTTGTATATCGCATGTTCTTCCTCCGAAACAGAAAGATCTAACTCTGAGATAACTCAGTGACAGTGTTTTAGAGTTTTGTGTGCTGAGGTACAAACATCCAGATTTCCAAGTTTAATAACAACAAAATGGGTTGCAGATTAAGTAGAATATTCAGTTTTTATTAAAATATGGCCAGACCGCAGCCGTTTCACGAACTTTGGTTCTCCAGCATATGCTTGTATATATTTGTTTATTAGAATGGTAATGTTTTTACATGCTCCAGTTGGGTCATCAGTAAAACCAAAAACGAGACTGATTTTGGGATATATTAATATTCGCACTTGCAGCCGTTCTTAACTTTTCCGAGAGAGGTGCATCGACAGATGTGGTTACAATGTTACTTAAAAGAGCCATATCTGAGAGAAAAAAATTTTGGTCCCGGCAGACAATTCGAGATTTACATAATTAGCAATTAAGTCCAGGCATTTCAAATATTAGCGATAAACTAGATTCCGAGTTTTGGTTTTGCTACTGTTATGTTTCTAAACATAAGGTTCTTTGGTATTTTAAAATTTCAAGAGCTTTCCTTTGAAAGATAGAAGAATTTTTCCATGGCAACTTCTCAATACAATTCTAAAAATAAATTATAAAAAATTATTTCTGATATTCATGTAAATAATTTTAAATTATAAAATTAACTGAAATAACAAATATGACAGGAAAATTCTTTTATAACAGCCAAACCGAAAAAAAATCACATTTTTGAGTTGGGTTTAAGAAAACATTAAGCTAACAGATAGCGCAGAAATTATTCCAGATCGAAATCTCACTGGAAATTTCTGCAAACTATTGAATCCGATATTATTTACAATAGCTTCTTAAAAACCTTTTAACAGAACTGTTTATTTTATCCCCTTATTCGCAGCAAAAAACGGCAAAATTACGCTTTAAGATTCATAATAAAGCATCAAGTGCTAATACAACAAATTTCTATTCAAAAACAATTAAAATAACAATTAGCATATGATGTGAGTCAAAGAATTAGGGAGCAAAAACGTTTACGATTTTAGTTCTGATATAACCAACTGCTGGTAGGATCCGTGTCTGCAACCTAAGTAACTTATGTGCTCGTCTTGTTTTATGAATCGAGTTCATAAATATAAAGTATCTATTAATAATTTCGTTTAATATTGTTATAAATGAATATGAATAACATTAAAAATCCTTGTACTTTAATTCGTAATCCATTTCATATGTAATATAAATTTTATTTTCAATTTCTTTCAAAATAGTCGTTAAACTGCGACACTTTTCAAATGCCATGCGTAGTATTATAGGATATTAAATAATGAATCCAAATTCTTGTAACTTTAATAGGTTGATTGTGCGATTTAGTATTGCTTTTGGACCATAAAAACGCATAAACTGAAGAACATGCAAAGATACATTTTTAAATTTAAAAAAAATTAATTAAAAATAAAAAATTAAAACATATTTTATTTAAATAAAACATTTAAAAAAAGCCACAAATAAATGTTGGCGATCCATTTGTTGCTATAAAGTTTTGTAATTTAAAGAAACTTTTTTATGCAAACTCTAACACACACACAAGTGATTTCGGAAAAAATTCCGTAGTTTGTGTTTCATAACATAAGGAACGTTTTCACTTAATTTAAGTAATTTTCCTATAATTTTGTAACCTAAAGTAAAAATACGTGATTTAAGAAAAAAAGGAATTGTGTTACATGTTTCAAAACCATTTTTTTTAATTTAATCCTATCATATCATTATTCCTCAGCACAGCAAAAAGGCCGTTCGAGCAATTAACATAACGTTACTTGATAATTCCTGGGGGAAATTCCAAAACATTAAATTCGTGTGATGTTTGAGAATACGCAGATTTTTTTTTTGTTTCATGGTAAAGGTTTAAATTCGTGAACTACGTAATGGCATCAGTTATGCGACCTAATGTGATATGTTGTCAGAAATGCTTTTATTAATTGTGGTAATGGAGTAAACACGTTAACAGCACACATTACAAAATTTTATTATGAAGCACAAATGTCTTTTAAATGATTCATTTTCTTACACTGAAAAACATTGTACTTTTATTACGAAAAGAAGGAAAATTTAATTACCTTGGATTGTCAGCAGCTTCAGTATTTACTTTTAACTCGATTTTCTATTGCTTGGTTGGTTGATGGGGTTACCGGCGCATAAACCTAAAAGGTTATGATACGACACATATGGTATTATTAATCTAGTTTAAAAATAATTACATCAATTCAATTTCACATGACACATTTAAATAATAAAACATGTAAAGTCTCAGTACATGTAACACATAAAAACGAATTAAGGTATTTTAAACCACTCAAAGTAGGTAATAAAAAATCAGTTTCTCTCAGATACCCAAACAAGTAAAAGTTAATTCTCTTTTCCGACTAGACGGTCAAAGGTAAGTCGGAGCTATTAAAATATTTTAAACGAGTATTCTTAAAATGTACACATTCTAGTAAAATGTAATGCACAAATAAAGGTAACACTTTGAGAAAATGGGCTAACTCTCGTCTTTTAGAAGATAGCTATGGGCAACACGACAGAGGCCAGTTCTAAGTCGAGTTAAAAGGACTTCCTGCGTCCACTCTGTTGGCATCCTTGTCTCTCTACCCTGATTTTACGCTTTTCAACTTGATGTGAAACTGGGTGTTCCAGGGTCACTGCCATCTCGTTAGTATTCCATTTTGGTGGTGAAAAGCACCAAGAAGCTGGTTTCCTTATTCCCAAGGAGGAATTTTAAAATGTTTTACTGTTCAGCTATACACATCAGTCATGCCGCGTTCTTCAATCAATAGGCAAACCCTTCAAAAGAAAGAAGGCACACAAAATGATCGTGCTTCAAGCAGATGCTCACATGTCTTCAGTTTAAATAATGGCTCGTAACAATCAACGCAGTTTCTGCACAGAAGACCCTCTAAGCATTCTGAAACATATCTGCAGAACCTGAGGGTGAACAATATTGAGTCAGTACAATAGGTCGTGTGGAACAATAAACTACTGAACCATAATGCAGATAGGCCTAGCGTAATAGCAAATCCAGATATGCAGATAAGATAAACCTTTAGCAGATAAGTGCTCCGTAGAATGCGAAGCAATGAGCAACAATCCGCGCCCCAAGAGGTGTTCGCTAGTACTTTTAGAACATTATGTCTAGAAACACTTTTTCTTCAAACACAGGGCATACGGAAGGAAATGCCGATTTCTGTCGAATATTACACCTAAGAACTTCACTTCGGATACCACAGGAAATATAGATCCTTGAAGATGAAGCTCAGATTCGAGGTAACGCATTCTGCAGAACGGTACACCCACAGTTCTGTTTAGAAAATACAAATCCTTCTTTATTTGACCATTCTTGGATCTGTGAAAAGCGATCTTCAACTATCTCTCCACATATCTCATATCTTCACCTTGACAACTTATCTGAAGATCATCATTATATAATGTTTCTGAAACAGTAGAAGGAAATTCCTTTACCACCGAATTTATTTTTAAAGTTTAATATGATAACGCATAGCAGACAGCTTTGAGGCACATCCTTTACTTGTTCGAACATACTGTATCTGATAAAGCAGAGTCAGTTCTTACTTGAATTTCTTTTTTTGAAGGCTAGAAGCCTTCAAAAAATTCTAAATGAAAATTGCTAGATTGCCGCGCAAGCAACTCATGTGAACATCACGCAAATGCAGAATCTTGATGTCTTATTGTAAGGCTTTTCTGTGTCAAAAAAACGCGGAAACATGATTGTTTATTTTGGTAAAGGCTTTGCTGATAGAGATTCGAGTTCGGACTGGGAAGTTACCTAAATATAAGCAATAACATACGAATTTTTTTAAAATAAAGTCGCTTTTTATCATTTTACACAGATATGTATGTATTAAAATACATTCCTTCACGAAATTTAATTATGAATTATTTCATTCTGAAATAAATGGTATTAAATATTGTACTTTGTTTAATAATTAGAGCTTTAAAATTTTTTACTGGAGCTTGGATATTGCATAACTTCTGATTAATACCTCTACATCTATTATCGAAATTCGATACACAGATAAATGAATATTAGGAAAAGCTGCTGACGGATTTCATTAACTTATATCTTGATTAAATTTATCAGTTTAGTCACCTGCATTTTTATTTTAACGACTGCACTATTTTAATTTTTAATAATTGCGGATATAAGATTAATTACTGAAAAAACGTAAAGCAACTCTAAGGGAATAAAAAGTTAAAACTTTTATGATAAGATAATTATGATGATGTAGATATGAAAAAATTGTATCTTAATGTGTTGACTTCTTAATCAATAGTTGAAGATGACGCTATTTTCTTTTTCAAATGAGGGGCTTTTTTAATTTAAGCGTAAAATAAATTATCTACTCAAAAAAATTTACTTCTTCTTTTCTTGATATTTTTTTAATTATCCTCAATAATAAACTCGTGCTATCTGAAATTAAAATTCACCCGGATTCAAGATTTTACTAATTTAGGTAATCTAAGCAAGACTATGACATTAAATTGTTTTAAGTTTTCAAATTTTGATTATCCAGATGGTATTTTCCAACTCTGATAAATGTTCTAATAAAAACTGGATGATCTGGACATGGAAAACTTTTCATTCTTTGTTACAGATAAAAACTAATGAAAAAAAATGCATTCATGAGAAAGATTAATCGATGATAAAAATATGTAGAAGAAGAAAATGTAGTAAAATTAATAGCAACTGATTCATTAGTTGAACAACTGTAAGTCTGCATCAGTTACGTATTTGTATAATGTGTAAATAGCTCTGGCGGAAAGGCATAAGTATATTCTATTCAGTATGGACTTACACCATAGGTTCCCAACCTTTTTCGAACTGGTGCCCCCTTTTCTAGTGAATATTTCAATACCGCCCCCCCTAGAGAAATAAGAGCGTACATAATGCATGGTGAAAACAAGAATTAAATAAAAAAAATTACTAATAGATAGAATGTTGTTGGAATTGAAACGCTACTGAATTTCTTCGTTATTTAAAAAGAAAAATAAAAGTTTTAGCTTACCTGTTATAAGGACAGGCAGGGGTTTTGATGATACGAAATAATCCATAATAAACTATTGCTTTCTAAATAAATAAATTGACAGTTTCAGAGAACACTCAAAAGGCATACTTAATTATTATTAAAAAGTATTTTTATTAAAATTTAAAGGCATCGAATTTCTAACTTAACTAATGAGAAGGCTGAATTTGATGCATTTTAAGAAGCTTGTTAATATCAGGCTCGATTTTACTTAAAAACAATCGTAAATCGCCGCGTTCAGTAACATGGAGCCGATTTCTCTTTTTCGTTACCAATGTTGCTACAGCACTAAATCCACGTTCTGCTAAATATGAAGATGGGAATGCTAGCAGAAATCGTTGCACAATCGACCATAATCTTGGATACAATTGCGAAATCGACTTCTGCAGCCAAAATTCTTGGTAGCCATTCTTGAATTTAATTTTTAATTCCTCATTTGTCGTCAGTTCTATCAGTTCTTCTTCTAACTGAGATGGTCCTGCTGTGTTGACATTGGAAAAAGGATCCAAAACCCAGTCTGGTATGTCCATGTTTAAAATGTCCTCGAATCGTTCCTTGAAGTCATTGTAGAGGTTTTCCAAGTGCTGACAGTAAACAAGCAAGTCGTCGTGCTTGAATGATACTGCTGATAAACATGGGAAGGTATGGAATTCACGTCTGCCTATATTTCTTTTATATAATAGCAGTTTAGACACGAAAGCAGCAATGCTATTTTTAGTCTTAATCAAGTTTAAGTCTTCTCCTTGAAGTTGGAGATTGACATCATTAAACAATTTATAGAGGTCTGCTAAGTACGCAATATCGTTTTTTGATGCGATGAGGTTGTCGCGCAATTCCGTGTCTTTGTTTCCTAGGAACTCTATCACAGATTCAAACAGATTGTAAAATCGAGTCAAACAAGTACCTTTTGAAAGCCAGCGCACCTCTGTGTGAAGCAGCAATCGGTTGAAATCTTCATCATTTGCAATGCAAAGCTGACTAAATAATCTGTCATTCAACGAGTTACTTCTGATTTTATTAACTGCTCTTATAACATATTGCAGTGATGTATGGAGACGTTCGCTCAAATTTTTCGCAACCAAATGCTGTCGATGAATTACGCAATGCACAGCAAGCACGTCCGGAACTTTATTTTTTAAGCATGCTATGAAGCCTTTGTGACGCCCTGTCATAGCCGGTGCGCCATCCGTAGCAACCGACAAAATATTATTAAAAGGAATTTCCTTTTCGTCAAAAAACTTTTGCAGTGTATCAAATATGGTTTCTCCTTTTGTATCTGTTTCCAAATTGGTAGCAAACAACATTTCTTGACATATTTTTTCATCTTTGATAAACCTCACGTACGACAATAACAATGCTTCATTGGTTGGTAAAGTGGACTCATCCAGCTGAATTGAAAATTGAGAAGTCCGCAGATAATTGCACAACGATTCTTCAATGTTTTCAGCCATTTCATCAATTCATCTTTGCACAGAATTATTGCTCAAAGGAATTTTTCCGATAATATCTGTAGCTGGTTTATGGAGCACGATGATTATTACTTCTTTAACTGCTGGTAAAATTAAATCTTCCCCAATAGTATGTGGCTTGCCTGTTTTAGCAATCAACAATGAGATATTGTACGAAGCTCGAAGTCCGTCATCGTCTTGTTTAGAAGCTGATGAAAATAATTTTGATATAGTTGGCTGATTTTCAATCTTGTTTTTTATCTCTAGAAAATAGGTCATATCTCTGTCTTTCTTATCCGGATGCATTTTATTAAGATGATCTTGAAGCCTAGAAGGTTTCATCGCTTCATTCGAAAATGTTTTTTGACAAATAAGGCACAATGGAGATGATGGATTTGAGGGATTTTCGATAAATCCGTATTTTATATAATCCGCACTGTACTGCCGCCTCTTCTTTTTTGCTTCCGACATGGGTTTTTCTTTACTTATACTTGATCCAAGTTAAGGGAGCTGCAAGGGATACTGCCGGTTTAAATAATATAAGTTGAAGTAGCAAAATATTAAGGCAACGCCGTTTTCATCGTACGCAGTACATGCTGCGATGAACGATAGATAGTGTGAGCCTGAGTCTGTAGCATTCTGCGGGGCTGTTCTATTTTTAGCTACCTACAATTTTGATCGGGTAAACCACTGGCGACGATTTGTCTACTCCGCCGCCGCTTATTTCGGCGCTCTAATTTTTTCCCGCGTCCAACGTCGCCTACGCACTTTTACAGACTCTCTTAGAATACAGTTTAGTTGGAGATCTCGCTATCGTTGCCGCTTGTAAGTGGCATTTTTTAGTCCCAGTGACATTTTTTGTAAATGTTACGGCCAAAGCCCGAAATCGGCCAATTCGCATTTTGGCCAACGTTGCTGTAAACTTACCGGCGAATGTCCAATCTTTTTGTTGATTTCTGGCTTTGACCGGCCAATTTGGGAAAAAAGAAATCAAGGGCAGATGGTTTTACACACTGTTAAAAATGAAGTATTTAAAAATGAGTACTTCTGTGAGTTCAACGAGTAGAAACTATTCAGTGAACGCATATGCTGTAACAATGTGATAGTGTGAAGATTAGATTTGCGCCCTTCAAAATGACGAATTATATCTTAAGCAAATGCGTTGCGTATCGAGTATGAATACAGAGGCAAATTGAGTACTCAATTTGTCAACTACCTTTAAGGGTGATCCTTAGTCTTTTTCTGCTCCATAGACTCAATCTACCATTATCACATCAGGCTTTGGCCAAGAATTCCCAGCCACTTCGCGAAATGGCCGGCCAAAGTATAAAATACAATATTAATTGCAAGTATTTCGGACTTTGGCCAAACCTCCTGGCCAAAACGCGAACTGGCCGAACTTCGGGCTTTGGACGTAACATAAATATGTACATAAAGACAATAAAGATATATTTTTGTACTGAAGGCTTTTCCTTCTGATATTATGAACTCCGGTTCTACTGCTCCTTTCACTAAAATGGTGACCCTTTCAACAAAAGTCAACAGTTTTCTGCGACTTTTTGGAGTGCATCTCGCAAAATTGGCAAGACAGGTTGCTAGTTAGCATATGCAGCCCCAGAATCTTACATACTAGAGAGGTATGTCTTTCTCTGAACAGTGAAGTCTCATATCTAAATATGTGAATTTTCGCACACGTGATAGAAATGAATTATCAGCGTGATTTTAAAGTCTTTTTTAGACTATATTTGGCTAATCTTCCAACACCCCTCTGTGCCATATCAATGCCCCCTAATTTTCTCTGGGTTTCTTACCGCCCCCCTGAAAGCCTGAAACGCCCACAAGGGGGCGTTATCGCCCACGTTGGGAACCTATGACTTACACAAACGTCTGCTGTCTCACAAAATTTGCTACTGATTATTTTGTTACTGTCTGGCAAAATAATGCACTTCGCAAGATGGTTGCATGGTAAGGTTTGAATATCTAACTGTTCAAGAAAATGCTGTATCATTAAGTAGACACTCCTTGTAAAAGTTCACCGTGTGTAAATGCGGATTATCTTGCAAAGGATGGCGCCTGATAGATGTAGTAACTCTTGCAATATTGCGGAGGACAGGATAATATCCCTGGAGAGACGTAGTAACTATTGCAATAATGCGGGCCACAGGATAATATCCCTGCATTGTTCAAGTATTAAAGCGCTGTAAAAGCCGAATTTCATATGCAACAGTTTCCTAAAGGTTAACATCCAAGTGTAGTGAGCCGTACCACAGCACAGTGTCATTAATTGAGCAGAGCTGATCAGGCTTCTTTCACACATGAATTCACTAATCATCCGAATCTAGTGAGAATCTTGACTTGTTACTTAACACAGTATGGCTCCAATCCAGTGCATTCTTAATTCGGCGGTGGAATACCAAACCAAGTATTGCTGTCAATGCCCAGGAATTAATGACAGTCATCGTAACAGACTTTAACAAAAGAGACCAGTTTCTTCCCTGTTCTTGAAACCGAGCTTTATTGACAATATGCATCCGGAGTAGTTGAACAGGGCTAAATGCTAGACAGCGCAGCCGATGTACTTATGGCTGCTCTTAGTATTGTACGATTCTGCAGAAGCGTTGTCAAACTAGGCGTGCTACTGCCTTCACGGCGGTTATAAACATCTTACTGAAACCACTGGTAACAACACTGGCTGACTATGTCATTTGGCTCATCAGCAGATGAGTAATACATCACTAGACATTGGTAGTTCGAGCCGAATTCTACTAATTCCGGTGAACAGGTTGGCTAATGGAAGTTTTCGTGAGTTTCTCTCCCGCGTAAGGAAGTTTTGGTGAGTTTCTCTCACGCAAATTTCTTTTAAAACCTTTTCTGGGAAGGCATCTATGCCTTTAGGCAGCTAGTCTTCGAGTGCTTTCCTATAATCTTAATAATCATTTATGTCATTCCTGCCACTGTAGTACCAAGTTATTCTTTGGTACAATCAATCTTCCTCGATGAAAGTTGTAATACGGTTGTCATCTAGCTCTCGCGGTTGTATCGTTGTAGCATAGGACTTTGCAGCATTCTCATTTGCATTAGTTTTATCATGATTTCTTTCGTAAATATCTTCAGTGCGTCAATACATTTTTTTTATTTCTTTTCCTTTATTTATTTTTTTATTTCTAGTAGTGGTTGTTAATACAAGATTATTCATTTGTCAATATATATTATAAAGACAGAAAAAATTGAAAACACACAAATGAGATTTAATTGCACACTATATTTAAAATCACAGTAAGAGGAACAAAAAGTATTAGCATATACTTAAAACGTTCAATTATAATCAGAAGCTGTTCAAAATGGTTAATCAGTTCTCAAGGTTTGAAACATTTCCTTTTTTGGAACTATTAATTAGATATAGAAGCTGTACCTGTTCCTTTTTACAAATGCTACACATGAGAAAAACTACAAAAATACCCAGTCAGACAGGCGTTCTCCTGGAATCGAACCCAAGTCGAACTATCAGAGTTACACGTCTTTACTACTCAGCTGTTAGTGGGTTCAAGTCAAAATAATATAAATTAGATGCAAAAGATCTCGCTGAATCACTTTGGTCATCATTCGATTAATTAATACCAAATTACGTAGTCAAAAATAAAATGAAGTTTGGAGGAATTTATTTTTAACTAGCTTGACAAGTGTAATTAATCTTTCAATATTACTTTCATATTCATGCTAAGCACCCCATATAAAATTAAGAAATGTGTTTAGTATCAAAGATACAATAAATAACGTCAAACGTTTGTTTGTATACGCAGCACGCTGTTTATACGAACTAATGCGGACTGCCCACAGAAGATAAAGCAGAAATCCGCAGATATTTCAGATAAAAAATTTAAGAAGATAAAATATGTCTCCAGTTTTATCGTGCATCATTAGTTTTTATTCCTTTTTTATGTTTTGGTTAACTGAATGTTATGGAAATCTAAAGCAAAATATGCGTTCATTACTATTTTTGTGGTACATTAATTAATAAATAGTTAAGATGTACAACAATTTTTAGAAAGCTGTTGCGTACTAAAATTTTTTTAAAAAAATGATAAACTAGAAAAACTATTCATAAAGCATTTCACCATTCTAAACTTTCTTAAAACTGCCTAAAAGAATCATTTTTAGTACTGAAAAGCAATTTCAAAAAATGAAAATTCGTCTGTATATTTAATATTTCTAGGCCAACGTTTTATATGTTTTTAGTTGACATACACATGCGAAGAACTTCAAAAACAGTCTCGTAAGCATCAGATTCGTGAAATTAGAGAAAACTATTAGCAACTTGAGACAAAGAACATTCATCTTCATAAAAACGATGGGTTCATATTATTAATTCCTCTTTCATAGCTTGAGTTTTCATATTAGAAGAACCATGGCCAAGTCCCTCTGGACGTTCTAGTGGTTAGTGGATGTTGCTTATTAAACCAAACGGGTTTGGGTTCGAATCTCGAGTAAGGCTTAGTTGTTTGTGTGTGTCTTCCTCCTCCCGAGTATAAAATCTGTCTACCTGATTCTCTGTGGTAAAGACGGGTAGCGACTTATGGCTGGCCATTCTCGACGAATGCATTAAGCTGCAAATGTCCGACTATTTAGTAAGAAGGAAATGGGGAAGAAAAGAATGTGGTCAAAACTTTTGTTCTGCTAGCCAGGTACAGATTTACAAAACTGGAGTGCCGGAAAAATATTTCATACCCAAAGCTCTAATTTTATCAATGTAAGTAAATTATGCAAATTACATAAAATATTTTATGAAAGAATTCAATATTTTCATTTAAAATTACATGAATAAAAATATATATAACCGTTTTACACTTCTTTCCCCATAGCTAAATTTATATTGTGAGGTATGAAAAGTAAACTTACGTGTTTTAAGAAGAGTTCTTACTTTAGAAAAAGGAGAAAACTTAAAAAAATTTTTATTTTATAGAGATGGGCCGTAACTTATGCAATTAAATCATTTATTAAATTAATAATCAAGCATGAGAATAAATGTAGAACTGATAAAAATCCTCGTTTTGATTTCAACATGGAAGAAAATATTTTTTCTGACGCTTTTTCCCCATGGTAGAAAACTTACCATACCTGCTTTAAAAATTATAAAAATATGAAGTAACTTAAAACATAATAATTGACATAACTTCTAAAACGATTACTAAGTGAATTTGTATACAATAATACAGAGGAAAGTCATTAACCATAAAATTAAAATAATGGGATTTAATTATTTTCCCTTTAAAATGTTTCTTAACAAAATTATTCCTGACATCCTCATAATCTAGTTTGGATGTTATCAACTCCTCCTAGAGATAATAAGGCCAGAGAGGAAAATTTAGAACATTTGATTAGAGTACGTAAACGTAGTTTAAATCTCTTAAATGAAGAAAATGTTCAATGTCCAATGCAATGCGTCAAAGCCAGTTTTAAAAAATAATTTTAATATTTCTCTGCTTTAGCAAAATTCCCCACTGCATTAAACTTATGTAGCTCGCTTATCGAAGACAATTCTTTTACTTTTCAAACTGGTAAAAATATGAGCGAACTCACTTTAGAAGCCATTATATTGTTACGTGCGTACGGGTTCGTTATGGATTGAATGCACAAATCGTTAAAAAGTTAACAAAAATTTATTCTTTCCGCAAGAAATAAATCAAAATGCTGAAATATTTCTTCAGCGATATTCGCACTTTCACAATATCTCAAACGTTTAGCAAAAACTCAATTCAAAACAGATAAACTAATTCTATCTCACAGCGAAATCGCTACAGCATTAAGTAAACAAACAGCAGTTCGTTTTAAACAGCTACAGCTACAAATACAACAACACCTAAGATGAGTCTAGTCTAGTCTGGACAACTATTGCTGGGATATTGAAAATTATGGGCAACTTATCCAGCTGACTGAGGAATTGCATAGAGCCCCTGACGTGCAATTTTCTTAAATTAAATAAAACCAAATATGTGGTATGAAGGAGATGCCGTTTGCACCGCAAGGTTGCAATAAACCAAAGTCCTGCAATGTAGAGAGAAGTCCTAACTCAAATTTTGACTGTGGCAGAGCCGCGTTAGTACATGTCTGCGTCCTAACCAGTGCACATGAAAGTAACACAATTTATTAAACTTTAGTTATGCAGTACAATACAATACAATACAATACAAGTACTGAATTAATACATGAAATATAACATACAAAATGATAATAAAAAATTGAAATTCTTTATTAAATATGATAACTAGGATAAATAACGAAAGCCTATTTACATATGTACAAATTGAAGCAATACTCTAACAACTACTAAGTTGGGAAATTCAGATCCCTTAGTAAGTGAGCCGCATATGGCCTGATGTTGTAATCCTCATCTAGGGATTCATCCTCATCTAAGGACATCTGCTGTAGTCTAGAACATGGACGTGTTGAAGATGTTTACATAATAAGGCAGATTTAAAGAAGTTGGCATTCATTCTATGTAAATAATGATTTACATATTCAATCCTCAGGGCTCTGTGTAAGGTCTCATTAGATACGTAGAAATGAGCATTTGTGATAAGACTTTGTTTTGCGTAATCTGAAGTTTTTCAACATCTTTTTTAGAGCAAGCCGCCCAGGCCGGCGAAGCATAAGAGGAAATGGGCCTTACGACAGCAATATATAAATGCCTTTTCTTTACTAAGCTTGAATTTCTTCCAATAAGTGGGAGTAGGCAAGTAATTACACTTAATGCTTTGCTTCTGACACGGTTAATATGGTCTTTCCACGTTAGCTTATTATTGTGTGTCACTCCTAAGTATGTAGCCTTAGATACCAACGGTACCTCAGTGCCAAATAATTTAATCTTTTCATTAACTCTTCTACATCTTTGTTTTCTTCTAATAACTATTAGTTGGGATTTTGCAGCATTTATCGATATACGCCAACGCGTACATCAATTTTCAATATCATGTAATTCTGCAGAGCACGTATCGCAAGGTCGGCCTTAAGTGATCTGGTAGCAATAGCGGTATCATCCGCGTAACATCACAGATATTGTTGTCTCGTGAATCTATCACTGGGAAAATCTGAAACGTAGAATGTATAGAGAGCCGGGTCCAGAATTGATCCCTGGGGGACCCCTGCACCCAGTCTCATACAATCCGAGCTGTCTGAACCAACTGAAACATAAAAATTTCTGTCCTTGATAAATGAATATATAATTCTTATAATTTCTCTAATAAAATCAAGTTGTACTAATTTGTATATTAGCCCCTCATCCCAGTCGCGGTCGAAAGCTTTCGCCACGTCTAGCATGAGTAAGGCGACGCTGTGTTTTGTATGAAGGGCTTCACCAATGTACTCCGTCAGTCTGACCAGTTGCTTAGTAGTGGATAAACCACTACGGAAACCGAACTGTTCTGGCGGTAGTTTCTCCATATGAGGCTGTAGTCTTCTTAAAATTATTCGTTCATATATTTTCCCTAAACCGGGGAGGAGACTAATAGGTCTGAAACCATCCGGCCGGGTGCTGTCCTTTCCTGGTTTTGGAATTAAAATCACCTTTGCAATTTTCCAGCGAGAAAGAAAATACAATTTCTCCAAACATGCATTAAGTATATCAATATATCTATTTAAAGTATTCTCAGGTAAGTGCTTAATAGTTAGATTTGTAACTTCATCATGCCCTGGGGCTTTCTTCACTCTTAATTGTTTAATAATTTCTTTAACTTCCAATAAATTCGTGCTCTGAATGGGATTTCTCGCCGTAGGAGCGTTTAACCAGTCCTGCACAAAATGCCTTACATCATAGATAAATTGTGGGTCGCTTGGTTGCTCATGCGGCGTAAATTGTTCTGATAAATGTTGCGCAAGAATCTCCGCTTTATCAGCATTGGTCAGTGCAATGCTGTCATTATGATATATTGGTTTGTTAACAGTCCTTTTAAGTTTCAATCTTCGGGCAACTGAGATGAGATGTTTCAATTCGGCTTTTATAAGCTTTTTAATTCACTAGAACAATCTCGATTTTTCTGGATGGCAACAGTAATTACGAAATATTTATTTATTAAACATTAAATGCACGTGCTCTTTTATTTTTATTTTATTTATTTATTTATTTATTTTTCGACTTAGCTTTCTCTTCAAAAATCGTCTGCGTTGCACTGGAAATATAAATTTTAATTACAATTCTAAATAAATAGCCAAATAAATATGAAATCCATAACAATATAGATCAAACAAATGCGATTTAGAACAGCGTGGCAAATGTCCCATTTACTTTGCGTAAATCAAGCCTTGATGCCAGTGTTACATAAATTACTCTAGTTCTTCTTGCGAACTTTCCTTTTCTAATCAAGTTTATGGTTCATTAAGAGAAATAAGAAAAAAATATAGATCAATATTTAGCATTTTATCTGCCATATTAATTGAAGTTTTAAATTGTCATTGATATTAACAAATAGTAATGCTGCAAACACGAGCGTACACGTATGTACATAAATGTATAGGAAGAGAAATAAATGTGTGCACTTATCTTAGCACATTCGTTTATCAAAAGGAAAATGGCATATATAAATAACGCGCTCACATACTATTAAAAGTTCGCGTATTTGGTTTTGACACACATTTCAAATATTTATGTTAGAAAAGTTGGAGGTCAAAGTAGTTTAACATTTAGAACTTATATTAAACTATTCCAAATGCCGTAGATGATCTAGAATTAGATTTTCGTTATGGCTATATTTGCTTTTCAAAAGTATTAATTGTGATTTACATTAACTGAAACAAAATCTGTAAATTTATCAGAAATATTTGTTTTTTCAAATCATCCCACTGACTTTCGAGATCCATATCCGTTCTGAAGTAATTTAAGCTACGAAGACAAATTTAATTTTGACATTCACCCTAAAAGCACATTTCGTTAATTAAAAAATATAACTTAACTTTTAGTTTTTGTTTCACAAAACGATCTTTGCTAAGAAATTATTTGCAAATTCCTCTGAATGGAACATGCCGATTTCAGTGTGGGAATTTTGGATTGCATCTCCAGGGACAGTTATAAATAAAAAAAAATCATTTTTTAACGTATGTAAAACTTAAAGAATTTGACTGTAACAAATATTTTTGCTTGACTTCTCAAACAAACATAACATCCGTGACTGCGATCTCTTAAAATTGATTTGTTGCTCTTAAATAAAATCAAAACTGAATCAAAAAGAATTTAGATTCTGAAATTTCTATTTGTTAGTGTATTTCGGTTCGAAAGTAAAATAATATGAAAAGGAGCTAACAAATAATTGGAAAAGAATACTATTATTTATGTGAAAATAATTAAAAATAAAAACTTGAAATATTTATGAACCTATGCATGCTGCAAAATTTATCACTACCTTTAGAATTCTATACATAGACTTAAAAACATACAGGGTGTTTATAAGGTCCCAGACCCTTTTTGACGTTTAATAACTCATAAAATAATAAAGATAGATTAAAATTAATAACATAAATGATTAGATTGTCAGGACTGAGTGTTTTGTTCATACTTTTGGCGAACATGGTCTTAACCGTGTTAAAGTCCTGATTTTGAACAGGGAGCTGAATGCAGCTATGTTCTGTGATAGAATAACTGTGGTTAAGTGGTGGAATAACTGCCCGTACGGAGGGATTAAAATTACCATTTTATTGAACCACTATTTACAGTCCCTTCCCAACTCGGAAGGGATAACAGAAAATAATGACCGCACTTGGGTCTAAACTGAACAATCAAATAATTTAAAATAAAGTGAGTAGAAATTAAGTAGTCGTTGCTCAGAGAGCTATAAACGCGAGGTTGGCCTCTAATCTAAACTATCATTGGTGCGTAGCAAGATTTAGCTAATACTAACTCCCTTAGATTTCTTCAATAAGTAATAGCGTAACAGCGTTAAGGCTTAGAACTTAAATACTAGCTAGTCAGGTGAATGTCGAACAGAGCTGCAGTGATCTGAGACTAAAAGCTCTCTCACATCGTGAAGTTCCTTGCTAACCTTTTATATACAAAACTTGGCTCCACTTCAAATTAGCATAAAGCTGAAACGCGCGCTCATTCTAACGGGAAGTTGAAATAAAAGCTCATAGGAAAGAGAAATTAACATAAAACTTTGTTAGTTTAAACTAAAACCTTACAAGATAAACTCAAAAAGTTTCATGACCCTTGTCAATGAACTTCCACGTGTGCCTCCTTCGTCGCACGGAGAATATCAAGTCGATATTCAATTTCACGCCAGGCCATAGATCACTGATCGGCTGTAGATCTACTATCTTGTAGATCAGTGATGGCCGATTTCGGCCATCACTGATCTACAACATCTATTGCTCTTAAAATAGTGGTTTAAAATAGTATGCCTCGATTTTTAATCTTTTTCACATAAACATTTTAGCAATTTACTGGAAATATTTGTATTTGGATAATTAATTTATTAATATTTTCATCAGTAAATATTCAAGCTTTATAATATTTAAGCTAACATCTAAAACAAAGTAAGTTTGCTAAAATTTACGAGATTTTATGAATGAAAAATGTTTTAAGTATGAAATGAAATAATCTGAAAGAAAGATTTGTTTTCAGTCAGTTTCAAATCAAGATTTGTATTATCAATTAGTATAAAATCATGATTAATCTGAATTGACTCGATCCTAACTAGAACTATATATTTACAAAAATTGCGAATTAATTTAATATTCCTAACTAATCTCTCGAATTTTGATTATTTAAATAATATACTAAACCTACTTATTCATTATATGTTTGCATTGCATTCTGAATATTTTTAGTAAAATTATATTACAAAAGAATATCCAGCATTGACTAATGAAAGTTTTAAAATTCAAATTTGTTTGTTTGTATCATTTCTCAATCAGGTGTTTCTCAGCTTTTTAGGTTTCGTAGATTTTAAGTTTTTTAAGTTTAAATGAAATTTCTATCTTCTTTTTTAAGTTTCTACCTTTTTGTCAAATATTTGGTAGAAACTTTGAAGTTATTTATTCTAATTTGCACACGAATGAAAATATTTCTTAAAATTACAATCCTGACCAATACTCTATTCTCATTCAAACATCTCATTTAGATACACTATTTTTTAAATGAATTTTGAACTTTAAATAAAAAATTAATAATCGGAAGTCATTGTTAGAAACATTTTGGAAATCACGTAAATTAAATCTTACCTTTTTTTTTCATTTTTTAGAAATACTCTAATCAAGAATTTAAAGAAGTTTTAACTGATTTATGATTATTTATTGTGTTTTAACTGATAACGCAAAACTAAGAATGTCTAATTATTCCAAAAGGTGCTTTGGGGTTTGTTTTTTGTGCAATGTTTTACGAATGGCATCCCAAACACATCTTTCTTAATATTTAGAAAGGATGCCCAACTGACTTTGCTTATCCCGAGCGCTAGTACAGCAAATGTATGGGCATAATGAGAATTACAATCTCACTTTCTCCGTATTCTCACATGGAACTAATCCGTCACAATCAACGAAAGTTTATCGGTAGTAGTGACTATTCTTTTGTTAAACACTTTATGCACCTTTAACGATGCTTCTAAAAATTCCTCATAGTTAGCTCAATTGTCCTCTTAAAATCCTGAATAATAAAAAGTCTTAATTAATGAATTTTAAATTCAATGTTTGTTAATAAAACTGAAGAAAGTCGTATATAGCCATTTAAAGATATTTTTTTAATTCAGTATTTTCTATTCTAGAAAATATTTTAGTAATATTCTTTATGCCGAGTAAAATTTTCAAATTAATTGTTTTCTTGAGTGGTTCGGAAAGAACATCTGCATAAATCAAGTACAGTTCAAAAGCAACTTAAGAAATCCGATTCAACGATTTAACAATTGTTTTCATTGTTTTAGGCCAAAGCCATAAAATTAAGTGAATTTATTCCGGATTCAACGCCCTAATTCTTCGATTTAACGATTTTTTTTAAAACTATTACCTTTTAAAGCCACATGCAGCTTTCCCTGCTAAAATATGACATAATTTCCTTTTAAAATTATCCTTCCTTTTCCGGATAATTTCAAGCAAATTTCTTCAAAGCATAATTAGAAAAAGTCCAAATGACAAAATATTCTAGTTGAGCAAATTATGTGAATTGCAGTTCCATGTTGACATTATAAGAGTCGCGATTTCAAAAAGTAAAAACAAGCAATTTATTTATGATGAAAAGAGAGTTGATGAAGAGTTACTGGACACGCTAGACAGATACGAGATAGTAGAGGCAGGTTGGTACACAGCGGGGAAAAAAGGGGGGAGAGACAGTTCTGCATCATCCGTTCTACTGGGCCGATTGATGAAATTCAAATTGCGTTTTTCAAGTCTCGAAAGCGCGACTTAGGATATGTATTAGATTTATATATAGCATTATTTTAACATAGTTATTTTGACACAAAATCGGACTTTTTCTGAAATAACATATCAATTTCTTTCCATATTTCGATTCTATGACTCAAATTATGCCTAGATATTCAATTTTGTAATTTTTCGTGAGACATTGATGGAGAAGATTAAAAATTTATCTTGGCGTATTTTTCCCGTTTGCGTCAAGAATAGTTCACTTGGCGGAATTCTTAATTTATAGTAACCTCACATTTATAGTAACCTACTTACTTTCCTTTTTTTCTTTGATATACAGAGGAAAAAAAAGTCCATCATTCATTCTTTCAAATAATTTTAACCATCATTCATTCTTTTAAATAATTTAATTTAATTAAGTGTGTAAACCACATTTTCTTTCTTATCGTTTATATTAATTACGCCAAATTCCAAAACGTGCCGAAATGTAAATTCACGTATTTCTTAGGAAATTTTAAATTAGAAACTCTAATTTTTTGCAGATACGCTTAGACTACTTTAAGATAATTTTACTTTAAGATAACGTCTACTTTAAGAGGATGTTAAACATTTTACGGGTTATAATCCAAAATATTTTAAATAAATAATAAAAAATTTGCGAATTATATTTGGATTAAGCCTACATTTCGAAATGTGAAAGAAAGAATCAAATAAGTTTAATAAAAAAGAGATAGAATCGAAATATGGAAAAAACTGGCATGTCATTTCAGAAGAAATCCGATTTTGTGTCAAAATATCTATATTAGAGCAATGCTGTATATAAATCTAATACATATCGATAGTCGCGATTTCGAGACATGAAAAATGCAAGTTGAATTTCGTCTATTGGCCCAGTAGAACAAGCGATATAGAAATGTCCCCACTTTTTTTTTTACTCCAAAGGGGCTTTGTCCCTGAAGAACTATTGTTTTTGTTTTGTGATTTTGCGTTGGAAACATTAAAAGTCTGAATCACTTTTCAAACTGTTGCCACCAAATATTGCAGCTCTGTACTATATTTAAAGAAATTAAATAATGAAGAATCTGCATAAATGCATGGATATTTCTCCAAATGTGATAAAACAACGGTACCTAGAGCCACCCAAATTTGGAATTTGTTTCATTATCTGTTTCATATTTTGTTAAAACTTTAACAAATTTTTGATGAACAAACTCAAGCGATTTAAAAGCGAGCAATGGCAACACCTACGGGAAAAATGAGCCTTTTTATCTCCAACGCGCGGAACTGTGTATCGGAAATTCTAAAGATATGATCAGTTTAAAATTATTTTGCGATATTGCTGTTGAACTGAATTTTATGCTTTAAAAACGAAGAACATGATATTTAATAAATAAAGATAACACACAAAATGCTAAAAAAAAAGTCCCTTTGGGCGTAATGTAAAATCTGAAAGCTTTCAGATTCCCCCTCCCCCTCTTCAACACTTCATATCTTCACATCTCCGTTTCAGTGCTTCCTTCGAACTGAAGTACAGCTTCATTGTATGTTTTTTCATGTACTTTCTTTCAGAGTGAATTATTCCTCGTTCCTGGGTAAATTGGACTAATTTAAAAACTGAAAACCTTTTAGATTTTTTTTCGCAGTGTACAAACGCCACTTCAATAGCAAAAATTCTTCAGTGTGAAAAAATTTATTTGAAGTAACCTGCAGGCTAATATCTTCAGTTCATTCATTACCCGTGGCTAGTACTGCTTAAAAAAGTAAAATGAATCAGAAATGATTTTAAAATTTTAAAGTAATAATTTCCTTATATGTCTGCTTAAAATATACTAAAATAGTCAGATAATCTTTAAATGAAAACAACAAACAAAACTTTCTCTGTTCCTAATATTTCATGTGTAAAAGTGAATTAAAGAAAAAAGAAACCTCGATTTTGTTGGGATCATTTTTGTTACCTTTTTCAACAATCATTAAATAGCTAAATGATAAGTTGTAGCATAATCCAGCACAAAGTGTGACAAGTATGTAAGTACATCACGATATTGTACTGCAAATAATAAATATATATTTCTCGCAAGTAATTCTTCTTCATTATAAGAAAATATATGAAGTTTCCGATTTCTCGAATAATTTCCTGTAGAACATTTAAAACCATTTTCAAGTAAGTTCGAAGAGCAGTCGTTCTGCAAGCCGATTATTATGAACAAGTATTGTCCTTTAATGCTGATATTACCTTATATTATTAACACTTGCGGGAATATTTAGTCGGACTAACTGGCAACAGTACTGAGTATGCTTTCGCTAGATCATCCATTAGCTTTATGGACAAAATTTCTTCCGAGAAGGACAATCTAAGGGAAAATTGCTCACATACATGTTACATTAGAATAACGGTGAAATCCTTTTTTAATAAGCTCGTTCTTTAGAGTTTTAATCAGGGTCAAATTAATTGTTTACGGGAATTTTATTCTCTCTAACACTAGTGAGCTATTTATAGTTTGAAGAATTTTCCTTCATGATAAAATATATTCTTGCAGCTAGTGATGAATGATATTCAAGTGTACTACTTCAGAAATTATCTTTCATTAAAATAAGTCAATAAAAGGCATATATTCAACACTGTAAAATTTTTTTTAAAGTGCAAACGCTTTTATTGCCTGTGGGTTTCTAGAAAAGCTGTTCTAAAAGAACAAATATCCATTTAATATCCGGCACTCGGAAGTAATATTCCAACCAATCATCTCCTCCGAATGATCTGCAGGAAGATGTTCTCAGTGCTGCGTTTCGAATCTCATTATTTTTGCTATGGGCTCATTAAGGATATTATTCAATTTGATACCCATTTTTTTTCAAAAAGGCAGCAGAAATAAGCGATCTAATTGGTGTCGAAATTTGAAATTCTGTATTAGATAGCTTGGTAAAAATGCACAATTTAGCATTTTTGGAAAATTATAGAAAATCGAACACACACAGTCTTTTGAAAGTTTAGTTGCATTATATGTGAAGTACTGAACAGCATTTTTATGCTCTTGAAAATTGTTTTAACTTTCAAGAGCATAAAAATGCAGTTCGAGTTTAAATTCAGATCTAGAACAAACAAAACTAATTAAAATTAATAATTCTACATAAGATCCGTAGTATTACAACTAATTGGTATATCAGTATGACTTACAAATCTACAAGTAACGTATTTAACGTAATTGCTAATAATATATATTATTCTTAATACATGTATTTCATTCCTGAAGTCGACTTGCGAAAACTGTGGATATAAATGCCAACTACAGCTACATTTTTGTAATGAACAGCGCATATTAATGCTGTAGCCGAGATCCGTATTAGAACCTGTGCTGATTTTGGCATTCAAATTGGATGATCGGTGGCTTGTTTGGTTAATTCATCATTAAAAAGTATGCGAAGGTTCTCCGCCACAGGAAAAATCCCTTGAAGAAGGATTATTGAAGAAAAAATGGCTCATATTTATGTTACCTATTGGGAAAACAAGGAAACCTCATGCGTGAAACATATTAGCCGGGAACATTCGTAATAAATGGATACTAATTACATCCTATATTGAATGGTTTATTTGTGTTGGTTATGACAAAGCACCCGAAAGCGACAAATGTAGTTATCTTAATAAATGTGACATAATATATACACCAGCTTTTCTTTAGATATCATAATAAAAGATTTATTTTCAATAATGAAAGAATTCGAAAGAAGATATTTAAACTATGTAATGTGGAATTATGCTATTAGGTTTTCTAAATACCTCACAGCTGTTCTTGGTTTTAGTTTCGATAAAGTCCAGTCCATTGGATGGATAACAAATGGATGCTGTTGCCAGTCAATGATAAATAAAATCTTCCTTATAGCTTTGAGATTAGAGAAGTGCATTTCTTACAATAGCGATATGCTAGTCATTTAAAACGTTATTTTACCTGGACATTTTAAGATTATTATTTTACGCACCATATATGTTTTAAATAATATACGTAGAATGAATGAAATACATATGTAGGATGGCCTGCAAGTCCCGACAACATTAGTCTAGACGATCGCCAAAGAACTTAATCGCTGCCTCTAAGAGAGAGGCACTCTTTTTAGTCCAAAAGGGCTTTATCCCTGACGGACTATTGTTTTCGTTTTGCGATTTTGCGTTGATTCACCATAAACGGCTGTATCATTTTTTAAACTGTTGCCACCAAATGGTATCGCCTTGTATTATATTTAAAGAAATTAAATAATGAAGAATCTGGATAAATGTATATATATTTCTCCAAATGTGATAAAACAACGGTATCTAGAGTCATCCAATTTTGAATAACATACGTTTCCACCCGAATATGCGCATCAGGAAGCCTAAATTTGGAATTTGTTTTATCATTAATTTCATATTTTGTAAAACATTAACGAATTTTTATGAACAAACTCAGCGATTTCAAAACGAACAATGGCAACACTCTGCTGTGAAAAAAAAATTTTTTTTTATCTCCAGCGCGCGAAACTGTGTATCGGAAATTCTAAAGACATGCTCATTTTTAAGATTATTTTGCGACATTGCTGTTGAATTGAATTTTATGGTTTAAGTGCGAAGAATATGATATTTAATAAATAAAGGTAACACATAAAACGTTAAAAAAACACCCCTTTGGGAGTAATTTAAGATCTGAAACCTTTAAGATTTTTTTATTATTGATATTGTTATTTTATTATTCTTTTATTAGGTAAAATTTTGAAAGGCTGTTGTTGCGCAGTTATTTTAATTTGTTCCCACTTTCCTTCGGCTCTAATTGTTCGTTGACATCTTTAAGTACATTTAATACCCAAGTAAATGCAGTAGAACCAACATGGCTTCTGAAAATTTAGTTTAGAAGTAGTTATTTTATATATTAATTACATAGGCCTGTAAAATTTAATTTAGTGATTTTTTTTCAATAATTTACATTGACTTTATAATTTCCGGAGGTGGCTAAGTTTAAAATGGCCTTGAATCATTTCTTACCTGGGCACAGTTTCATTTCAATTTGCATTAACATTTCTAACAGACTAATATACATACATGCATGTATGTAATATTCAAAATTTTCGAAGAATAGCATTAGAGAAAATTATGCTTTTGGAATTATACCTCAGTTAGGAGAAATATTAATCCAGTCACAAAAATAGCTTCCTGTCATTAGAACACCCACATTCTAAAATATATGAAATAAAACTCAAAGGAAAAATACTTTTTGTTTCCATTGTTGTGAAAACAAATCTTATAAAAATATACATGCAAGTAACAATAAGTTTTGTTGTTTGCCGCCAACTTGCGGAAGTTAAGAGAAGCATTAATGCAAATTTATGCAGTTTCCAATTTCATTTGTAGCTTTTGAAATACAAAGGCAAGTTTTAAAATTCGAAGCTGAAAAAGTATTTTGTCTTTGTTTCGTTGAAAACCTAACGCCTTTTTACGAAATTTGAGGTGTGGTAATGCTAAGCCTAAAGCCAACAACAAGTCACTGCTTGTTTCTCAGTCTATTTGAAATACTTTTAAAAACATTTCAGGCATATGCGATGAAAAGTTCCAGTCACAAATTTTAAAAGTTATTGTAGGTTAGTTTGACTTCGAAAAAATAAGAAAATTAGCGTTCCGAGAAGGCATGTAAAAAAAACAATTACATTATAAACAGCAGTTGTGAATTCGATTGTAATCTACTGTTCATTATGGGTGAGTGAAATATAATGTTTAATGCAGTGTTTGTATTTTTTCGGAAGGAAACGATAATTATGAGGACAATGAATATTTTACCAGAGCGTGAAATTTTAATGGTCCGATATCTAATAATTATGCTGTTAATAACCAAAGCCTTCAAAAGCAAATAGTACGCAATTTTCCACTTAAATCGGTTATGTTGCGCATGCTTAGTTAGTATGAAAATACAATAGAGCTCTGATTACTCGAAATGAGCAGAAGCAAGATTGGATCGGATATTCAATATTCTTTTTTTAAAATTATTATTTGAAATAAACAATTTACTTGCTTTAGTTTATTTAAACTAAACAAAACTTCACTCAAATTCATTTTCAATTAATACGCATTTTATTTCAGTATTAAATTATAATTTTGGGCAAAACGGACAATTTTTTGTTTAAGCGAATACGACAAAGCAAGCAAAATAAGGGGTATTTGGGTACGGGTGATGTCTTTCTAAAAGGTTTTTCAATGGGAACTGCCTCGTATTTATGTTAAATATAGCAAATACCCACCAACAAGGCTTTAACAATTTAAAAGATCCTCATACAACTAGTTCATACGGTGGGATTCACCGCTGAGTTCTAACCACCAGCACTCAGCGAGCGTATTCACCCGGACTACTGCTGGCAGCGAAAGAATTAAGAACATCTATAATACTTGATGTAAACAGAGATTTTCTCACATTACAGTTCTCAGCTTACGAACTTTCTGCTTTAATAAATTTAAATTATTTTTTTTATTTTTAAAAACTGATAATGTTTAACAATGCTACAGCTTCCAAAGGCTATTTAATAGAAAAGGGGATACTTTCCAAAAGTAAACATACCCGGCTCACTTCACGCTACACATGGAAAAAACTACAAAAACGGCTACGAAGTTACTCTTTCCGTTGAGATTTGAATTTAAGTCGGATGATCAGTGTTTAGCGATTTTTCCACTCAGCAATTGGAGGTCCTGACGATTGTTTAATGAAGGACATTTACGTACCATTATTATATACAATTCATATTTTTATATTCAAGCCCAAACACAAAAGCAGACTGAATATAGAAACAGGTTTGGAAAAGTGATGTAAGGCACAACTGGATAGATGACCATAGAAAATGGAGTACAGAAGTAGAGAAAAAGCGGTTGAAAGATTTTGGAGCATTTCACTCGCTAGTTCATATTAGAATCTTGAATGGAATTTGGATAAATTACGGATAAACTACTATAAAGATGTTTTCTGTTCTCTTTAGAAACTTAAACACCTGAGACAACACCTGAGAAAGTTTAATTGCAATTATGCGAAAAAAGTATTTATTAGTTTTATTGTTTCAGAAAATAAAAAAATGCATTATTATTATTTGAAAAAAAATATTTACATACTAACGTAAATACTAAATAAATTAATGTCAAAAATTAATGCGTCATATATGGGCATTATTTACATAACTTTTAAATAACGTGTTCTAGAAAAATAATTGGTAATTAATTCTCAAATACTTTCAACTAATTATCTATTTATATAGTTACTTAATTGTAGCCGAGCATTCGAATGAAATTGGCCAAAGGAGTTTCGGGGAGAATTTTCCAAAAAATGCTTTACACATACAGAAAACATGAGAAGCATGCAAAGATATTACAGAAACAGGGAACCAGATATTAACGCTAGTTGCTGGAATCTGAACTACACGACACTGAAGTGCCGATATTCTACTGCAAATTGTATCCCCTCGGTCATTGGTAAACCTTAAAGATTAGTATCGTATTAAAATGTTGTAAATGAACATCAGAAAAGGTAAATCTATGCAATCACAAGCTATACATGATTATTAAGGTTTATCAGTAACTGCATTAACATTTTTTGCCGAAAATTGCAAAAGCTGCAATGTTAAATTAATTTTCGGAAAAAAATGAAACGGAATATTATTATTTTCCGAAAAAAAAACTAATTTCTTCCTGGGATATGCAACTGTTCTGAGATCATTTAAAGATTTTAAACACTTCAGCTATTTGAAATTTCTAAAGAGTCGAATGTCGCTTATGGTAAGAAAACATGCCATATATTTTCAAATATTGATGTCAAGTGGTGCAAACTTAGTGCTACGATGGCATAATAAGTTGTTCCGTGCATCAAATGTGAGCTTATTATGGTAATGTCGTATAAGTAAACTTATTCAAGGTAAGTCTAATAATAATTCTCTTTTATTATTAAAGCTTTCTTACTCCTGAGTTCTTAAGTCGTATTGCATACGGTAATTTCCTCCGCCTATAAACATGTCTGCACTTGCCAGTTTTGCTGCCTTATCAAATAACATAATATGGTATTTTGAGCAACTGAAGCATTCAAAATAATTAATTTCAGAGAATTAACGCTGAAATTAACAGTATGACAAAGCCTTGTGTAATTTTGCTGATATAGATAAAGTAAGCATTTAATCTGAAAACGCCAAGCAAGACACTAAATTAAAGGTTTTTGACAAAGTCAATGAATAATGTTTAATGTCAGATATCCACGTGTGGAATTATTTATAAGTTTATTCTTAATTAGCAGATGATTAACTGTACTGCTCATACGGACAAAACTGTTCAGGCATTATCAGATCTCTAATAATTATGATACGAGAAGCCAAATAAGTTTCAATGTTATACATTTTAACAAAATACCCGTTTCAAAACTTTCCAAAAAAAGAAAAATAACTGCATACTTAACGTTATTTAAATTCCAGTTTAATACGTTATAACTAAACAGTTATGTTAGGTCTCATGATTTAAGCATCAATCCTCAAGGATTCAAAACACATAGTTGACCAATCAATATAAGCAAAACCCTTTTATCGAGAAAATTTCTTGTATGATAGTATGGTAATACTATGAGATCATTGTTAAAAGAACCAAAGTGCATTGTATGAGCACTGCCATAAAACAATCACCTTTACTTGGTTACTATTAAAATTTCTCAACTATTCTCCTGTATTCTTTGTGTGTAAATCCTAATTATAGCTCCTGTAGTTCGCACAAAATTTAAAGACTGCGGTAAGACGGATAACTTAGGTTAGACTACTTGCATAAAGGCAAAACTTGAGCAGTAAGCTGATTGATATAAAGGATTAGATTCTTCGCGAATTAAACCGAGTTTAAGATAGCTGTATTAAAAAAGGTCGATTTTCTTTTCTGTCGCAGCACTGCAGATACTGATATCAATTATGAAGTTGCTTATGTGGTCCAGAAGGGGCCTTAATAAGCTATATAAGAAAATTAAGCCAGTGAGAGTACATGTCTTTGATGAAGTAGCAGGTTAAACTACAAGAACGATTGAGAAAATGAAAAAAAAAAGTGGGGAGACCATTGTCTGCTTTACTACAAGTGTGCCAATCTAATGGAAAGCAACGTCAGAGTCATGCCGCGCAAGAAAACAAGTAAACGTTGGCAGCCAAAACTAGGTTACGAAGTTCTGATCTCTAAGCATGTGAGTAGCAAATGTGATCGAATTATGTTCTCGGACGACTTGATAACTAAGAACTTTTAAAAAATTTGCAGCATCACAGCTAAGTCCAGTTTTGAAGAAACGCTTATTAAATTTAGTAATGTGGTCCACTATAGGGTCGATTTTCAAGTCGTCATGAATCAGTTTGTTTCTATTGAAGTAATGTGCATTTACAGTTCTTCTCAGAATCTTATTCTGTACTACTTGAAGTTTCTCGAAGTCTGCTTTTGAGGCTAATGCCCAGACTGTAGATGTGTAGCATAGAATTGGCATTATAATGCATAGGCATATCCTTCTCCTTTTGTTGAGAGACCGTCCATAGTAATTTCCAAGGAGTACAGAAAGTTGGTTGGCGATGCCACAGGCTTTTACTAGACGTACGCACACACACGTACGTTACACAGACGTGTTTAATATGACAAGTCCAGGTAAGCCTTTGGTTAATGATAACCCCTAGATAACCTACATTATTTACACGGTTTACAACTTCCCCGAATAAGTAGAAGTTGTTCACTGCTATATTCCGAAACTTGCGCGTTCTTACCAATAAGAACTTTGAAGGATTTATAGTAACTCCACAATTTTTGCGCCAGTATCTAAAACAAAATCCTGACATTATTGGGTTGGATAGAGCTCACGGCGTCGTCAGCATATCAAGCTAACATAGAGTTATGATCTAGTTTATCTCTGGAAAAGTCGATTACGTAGATGATAGGAGCAAGACCAGGAACCCTGGTGACTTCTCCTGTTTTCGAAGACTGAACAGACATCTCCTTTTCCATCGCACAAGGCTTGAAACAGATATATATATTCCTCAAATGAAATAGTATCAGTTTCCATTTTGTTAGGACATAAAATTAACGTTGTGAAAACAATAACACTTAATTTCAAGTGTTAAAAAAATGCAGGCGTAAACAACACATCACATATCTCTCAGAAAAATGTGCAGATAACAGAGTGTTGAAGCAGAAAAGTCGGGAATTTCAAATAGAAGAAATAAATCAAATAAGATAGGCCTTTAAGAATGCAACAGTTTGGGTCATATGATATCCTTTAATAGAAATAATCGCAATTGGAATATTTATGTGGGCTTCGCAGTGACAAGGCACAAATTAATTAATAGTTTTTTATTTTTTTAGATAATCTAAAATTCTAAAATACCCAAAACTGGTCATAAAAATCATACATTTTAAACCAATATTACCAAAGGAAAAGACCAGGAAAAATGTTAATTTAAGAATTGAATAAAAATTTAATTTTAATAGATAGAAAAATAGGAATTATATAGTATTTATTAATGTTATGATTTAATTAATTTTAATTTATAAGAATTTATGGATTCGACGATGGAAAACATGTTATTCTTTAACGCTTTACTTAGACGACCTGTTTAAATACTTGCAGTTCAGTTTAGTATGATTCCATCAGAATATGTACGGTAAGATCAGCACTGAATACTGGTAGTTCAAATATCACCTAACGGCCTGGCTAATGGAACTTTTTTACGGGGTTTTCCCTGATGTGTAACATGAATATGAACCAGTTTGTTTCAGAAAATTCTCCACAAGGATATCCTTTCCCATCAATCGATAGATCTCATGTGCCTCCCGTATCTATATATATAAAGAAGAATGTCTGTTCGTGTGTTTGTTCGCAATACACTCAGTCACTACTACAGCTATAGTCACCAAACCTTCTACAAATCTCCATTTTTTCAAATAATAATAATAATATACATATATTTCACGCGAATTTAATGAACGTCTGATTAAACCCCTCAGCTATCTGAGAGCTTTGCATTGCCCACCCTGCAAAAGCGTAAGAATGTTCCAAATTTAATCAAAATACTCGGCAATATAAAAAACAATTGCGTTGCCACTCGGGAAAACATAATTATATTATATGGTCTCGAATTTAATAAAAAATTCGTGTATTTAAGATAAATGTGTTGCACTACCCGAATTAAAATATTTCAAAGCGTGTTATCTTTCAACAAATCGTAAACTACACTAATGTCCATAAATTAAGGATAATTCGGAGTCATGCGGAAATCGAACTCTAAAATAAATATATCACCTGCAAAACCACTACTCACATCTTCAAGAATCATATGCAAATTTCAGGAAGTAACCAGATGACACTGATGGTACGTCACAATGACGAGAGTGTAAGAGAGTGATACATAAGGAATACAGGCAAAGAAGTAAAATTGTTCGTAGGCGCTTTATAAGCATTTCCGTGCAATAATCGAATAGTTATGACACAAAGGACGCATTTGGATGATTTTTTACGTGGTAGAATTACCGGCCGTCTGCAATGTGGGCGTACCCAACTGGAAGTATCATACGAACTTGGAATTGCCCAGAGTGTCATCTCCAGCCTTTGGCAACGATTCCAAGATGATGGTAATGTGAGTAGACGTTACAGCACAGGTCGCCCCAGAACTACAACGCCGAATGAGGACCGGTATTTGGCAGTTACTGCCAAAAGAAACAGGCGGAGCACAGCCTCAGACCTGTCTCGTCAGCTCTCTTCAGCCACTGGTACGACAATTTCAAGGCAGACCGTGTACAGACGCTTAGGGAAGATTGGTCTATCTGCTCGTAGACCTGTCAGATGCGTTCCACTTACTGCAACTCACTGTCGCCTGCGGTTAGCCTGGAGTAGAGAGCATGCATTGTGGACACCGCAACAGTGGGCTTGTGTGATGTTTTCCGACGGATCCAGGTTTAGCTTGCAGTCTGATTCTCAACGGACTTTAATACGGAGAGCTCCAGGTACCCGTTACCACCAAGAAAACATCATTGAACGACACCGTTACGGTGGTGGAGGAGTGCTCGTTTGGGGTGGAATTATTCTGGGTTCCAGAACTGACCTGCATGTTCAAATTATTCATTGGAACTATGACAAGCCAAATCTATCGGTACGTCATTCTGGAACAACATGTACTTTTGTTTCGGGGCGCCATGGGCGCACAATTTGGTTTTATGGATGACAACGCCCGTCCTCACAGTACAAACATCGTAAGGGAATGCCTTCAGTCCGAGGATATCACCCGTATGGACTGGCCAGCATTCTCACCGAACTTGAATCCAGTACAGCACGTGTGGGACATGCTTGGCCGACGAGTTGCAGCCCGTCAACCTCCTCCTACATGTCTACCGGAACTTCGGAGAGCATTTCTTTTTGAGTGGTGTAATATTCCCCAAGATCAAATCGATAATTTGATACTCAGCATGCCTAGGCGTTGTACGGACTGTATTGCATCGTCTGGGAGACATACAATGTATTAACAATCATACCAACCATGTAATAGTGGCTTTTTGGAAATAGGCTTTTTTTGTAATTAGCTCCAGGGAGAAAAAATCGCTATTTTTTTTAATAATATCAAACATATAGCATCTTTTTTTGCTCTTTAGCTTTTGTTTAATAAATAAGCTTTAGAAATAAGTCAAATTCGATTTGCTTCTAACTCTTCCTTTGCGTGATTTTGCATTATCCTTAATTTATGGATATGAGTGTGTTAAGTAAGAATACAGCGCCACCTATTGGATAAGGAGAAAAACGCTCACTTGGCCATCTGGATTCGGTTGAGCAACATGCCATAGCATGTATTAGATCTAAATAGTTAATTACGGTCAATAAATTAGTTAGTTCTTTTGCTATACAGTCCACTCATTAGTTTAAAGACAAAACATATGGTCAGCAGAGCCGGAGAAGGGAACAAAATGCTGGCATTAGATAGAAATAAAACTTCGTTAAAAGCGAAACTAACTAGATTAGAAAATGTAGTGAAGGAATATGATTGTCAAAAAAATTAAGAGTTCAATAAAGAAACGGTGATTACTCACCTTTTTGCAGGCTTCTTCGACCGCTTCAGTAAACGAGTTCGATGATGGTGAATATATTTGCTAAAAATCCTACGGTCATCAAAATACGCTATAAAAACTTTATATCTGAAACATTTAATGAAGAAATTAAAAGATACAAGCACATTTTTAAAGCAGATACAGAAAGCTACTACGTACACACACTACAGTTCACGCGGCTACATCGAAATCAAAACTTAGAGTTCCTCTAAAGTTAAAGTCACAGTTAGAGGTAGGAGATTGTTCGCGATATTCTCCCCCCTTTTGATATTCAGAGATTTGTATCTGAAGCTCAACAAATTCAAAGTCACAAGTTCATTCGTTGTATCTTTTTCAAGGGACGTCCAAATCGTGATATTTGAGTGACAACCTCATTATTATTAAGATGTTCAGGATCCCTTGAAGGATTTGCAGAAGGAGTTGAACTACAGTCACTGGTCACTACATCGGGATTATTCTTCTTTAACAGTTTGTCATTGTCTTTGAGTTCTAAAGGATATAATTTCTGGACAGGTCTCAAATAAGTTCCATGTTTGGTCTTGACTTCTGCCACACGTACTTTCCCATCTTTACCTGGATACATTTTAATCACCTTGGCTAAACACCAGTTGTTTCTTTTCACGTTATCATCTCCAAGAAGGACGATATCTCCTTCTTCTAAATTGTATTCTTTTACGGTCTTGTTATATTCTCTCAACTGTCCTAAATATTCGATTCTAAATCGTTTTCTGAGCTGTTGTCTAATTCTCTGTCTATAAGCATAACGCTTATTAGCCTTTTTGGAATCAATTAGATCTAAATCTGGAACACCTGATTCTTTTATTTCTTGCAAGAACATCATAGGTGTTAATGGTATAAGATCATTGCTATTTTCAGATATATAAGTCAATGGTCTATTATTCATGACATTTTCAGCATCGCAGAGTACTGTGTATAGGTCTTCATAATCTAGACGAGCATTTCCTAGGACACGTCTAAGTATGTTTTTTAACATGCCAATCAGACGCTCCCAGAAGCCACCCCACCAGGGTGCTGACGGTGGGTTGAATTTCCAGGTAATTCTCTTAAACGATGTTAACTCCTGTAATTTGGACCAGTCAATTGATTTCAATTCGTTAGCTGTTCCCACCAAATTTGTTCCATTGTCTGAATAGATAACGCTAGGACGACCTCTTCTCGAAATAAATCTTCTCAAAGCTAGAATGAAACTGTCCGTAGACAATGATGTTACTAGTTCAATGTGGACAGCCCGATAAACGGCACAAGTAAACAGTACTGCCCAACTCTTAGATCCATTTCTTAAATACAGAGGACCACAAAGATCTACTCCTATGACTTCAAAAACAAAAGCTTCTCGAATACGATCTTCTGGTAAAAATCCTGCAGACACATTAACAGGTTTTGCATTGTACCTTTTACAGACAGTGCATGTCTTTATTATTTTCCTTATTGTTTTTCTACTCTTCAATATCCAATAATCTTCTCTCAATGCTGACATTAAATACTGAACGCCGGCATGTCCCAGATCTTGATGTTTCCACATTATTAAACTTTTAACAACGTGGTGATCGGAAGGTAATACTACAGGAAGTCTAAAATTTTCTTCATCTTTCCGCATAAAAACTTTTGTCTTCACTCTTAATAATCCTTCTGAATCGGTAATTGTGGTAAGGGACCGTAGTCGTTTGTCTTCTTTCCCAAGTAAAAAGTCTTCTTGGACTTTCTTTAAAATAATATTTTCTGCTTTCTGAATTTCACTCGCCGTTAATGACCCTTGACTTTTATCGACAGGTCGTCTAGAATTCTTGAAGAATCTATAAATCCATGCTGTAATTCTAATTATCTTCTTGTAGGAAGATACCCGATAAAAGAAATCTAGTTTCTCTTCGTTTACAGATGATACTATAATCTTCTTCCTTTCTGAATTTATAGTTTCTTCATTTGGTATGAGTTCGAAATTTGGCCATTCGTCTCTTGAATATCTTAGCCAGGTAGGACCTTCCCACCATTTTCCTTTAGCTAGTTTTTGCGCCGAAGACCCTCGAGACGGAAGATCGGCCGGATTTTGTACTCCTGGTACATAATTCCATTGATCAGTTGATGTTAAATTTCTGATTTCTGTCACCCTATTAGAAACAAACACACCCCAATTATCTTTCTTCTTTATCCAGTAAAGGACATCCGTCGAATCAGACCAGAAGAACGTTTCTATATAGTCTAATCTCGAGTCCCTTTTAACAGTGTTGGCTAATCTAGCACCAATACTGCAAGCAAGTAGTTCTAAACGGGGTATACTTGCCCTTTTAAGAGGAGCAACCTTGGATCTTGCTTGCACTAGCTGACAAGTTACTGCATTCTTTGCTTCGACTCTCAAGAAAATACACGTTGCATATGAAGACTGGCATGCGTCGCAAAACACATGTAACGATAAATTTTCATGCTGAAGTTCTAAAACTGATAGTCTTCGAGGAATTTTAATCTTCTTGAGCTCTGACAGTTGATTTTTCCATTTCTGGTATTTAGTTGCAATCTCTGATGGTAATTCCGAGTCCCACGAGATTTTAAGTCTCCAACACTCTTGCAACAATAACTTTAGTATTAGTGTGAAGGGACAACTGAAACCAATAGGATCAAAAATTGTATGAACCAACGAAAGGATCTTTCTTTTAGTTATTGAAATTGTCTCTTGATCGGTAAATGTCTTTAAATCAATCGACAACGTACATCATGAGGATTCCAAGATAGTCCTAAAACTGAAACTTCTTCTTTTCCTGCGCAGTTATCTATGGGAGAAGGTGGACGATTGTGCACCCAGCCCCGTAGATCAAATTTAGCTGAACTCAACAACTTCTGAGATTCTGACCGGAAAAGATTAAGCTCTTCAGAAGAATCCACACTAGTTACGCAATTGTCGACGTACATCGAATCTTTAATTTTTCTCGCTAGTTCCTCTTCCTCAGTTGTTTGATCAAAATGGTGTGTCAATACAGCAGCTAGAAGGAAAGGACTACAGGAAAGGCCAAATACTACACGATGTCTGTAGCAAATTTCAGAAGCTGGGTTTCCATCTTGCCACCATAAAAACCTGAGAAAATTTCTGTCATTTTTATGTAAGCCTATTTGTAAAAAAGCCTTTCGGATATCCGCTATAACTCCTATCTTTCCCCATCTGAAACGGTTCAGGACTGAAGGAATGAGTTCAATCAAATTAGGTCCCTTTTCGATACAATCGTTGAGAGACACCGAATTACGAGTTTTAGCTGATCCGTCAAAAACTGGTCTTATTTTAGTTGTGGAATTTTCTTTTATGACCGCTCGATGTGGCAAAAAGTGAATACTTAAGTTCTCCTCTTTATTCGAATCCTCACTCGAATTTATTCGTTCAATAATATTTTCCTTTTCCCACTCACTAAATACCTGTTGATAAGCTTCTAGCTTACACGAAGAATGAAGGGATCTCACTGTGTTATTAAGTCTTTTCCTACATAAATCTTTATTGTCTAACAATGGAGGATGGCCTTCCAACCAGGGAATTCTTACTTGATATCTACCTTCTTCATCTCTTTCAACAGTTTCCTTAAAATGTTTAAAAGCAAGCTCTTCTAATTCTGTTTTTGTTTTCTTTTCAATAGGGTCAGTTATTCCCAAAGAATCTAAACTCCAAAGATCCGATATTTGAGCATTACTTACATGCAACGAGAGTACTAACAAGGAACTGTCAATTATGTTTTCATTGCTACCCTTACCCAAAATTGTCCAGCCTAAATTGGTATTCATGGCTACCAACCCCTTAGACAAATGTTTTATTTCCCCTGTATATAATTTCCCAGCTAAATCTGCTCCAATAAGGACATGTATTTCATTTGAATTCTTCTCAAATAGACATGCATTCTCATTTAAAGCAATATCGCTCACAAATATTCCAAGTTCCTTTAAGGCTGCTATACAGTCTCTGTCTCCAATTCTAGGAATATTCGAGCAAATTTTCCTTTGATCCATAGCCTCAAATTGTACCTGATATTTTTTATCAATACTAGATAGCTTCACAAGATACCTTTTGTGTTTTTCTATTTTTTCAACACCCCCAAATAGACCATGTACCACTGTTTCTTCTCCTAGGAACTTCAAACTCAATTTTTCAGCCAGAAATTTGCTTATGTAGCTCTTCTGACTCCCTGAATCTATGATTATGCGCACTAAATATTCTTTCCCATTTTCTGTTATAATACAGGGTTCGTACACATTTCTGCACATCAAAATTAAGTACTATTAAGGACTTTTAAGGATCATTAAAGAAAAAAATTAAGGACCTATCAGCAAATTGGAACTGCATAAATTCAATTAAAGCCCATGCCTAAACTTCACTTTCGTTATACCAACCTAATAAAAAACAAATCCGTAAATAGGATGCACTATTATTAAGCATAATTATAAAATAAATTCGAGAATAAAATCATCTTTATAAAATTTGTCAAATAAGTATTAAACATTTTATTAGACATTTTATTTAAGTTTTACTAATGGTTAGCTTTATGTTGATTTTTTTTCTTTTATGTCTCCTTTCATTAAGTACTTGCTCAGTCTAGAGATTTTGTAAATAGCAGGCCAATGTGATTTCAAACGGCATACGTTAAAATGAGAAGTAAAATCCATAACAGAAGACTGGCTGTTGTCACTGCTGTTGCTCGCCTAGAGAGCGACCTGTCAATCAGAACAGGCCTGAATGCCTGATGTTGGCAGGGTTTTTGAAAGTTACACTCTGTCTGTCTGACACAGTTAGTGTCGTAGCTTCGTGTAGAGTTCCTGGAGTTGTAATATATTAACATACTTTAAGGTTCCAATAAGCCACTAAAGCACCAGAGGTGATAAGCTGTTTTGTATTAATTTAAGTCTTACTAGCTGTAAGGAATACGTTTTATAGTAATTTTTACATTTTTGTGTTGTATCTTGTGACTATATGAAAAGCTCGATGTAGAGATAACTTTTAAAGGTGAGCAATTAGTTACCAATAATTGAATTAGGTAGTTAGATACCCTTAGGTAGCAGATATTATACAATCAGGTAGCAGATATTATAGATTTACCTGGCCACTATTAAATTTTATTTATTTTTTAAAAATATTTGATGAAAATCACAGTCTAATAACATTTCACAGTTTAAAATACATGTAATTTATGACACTGATTCCTAAACGACATCAGGATAATAATACATTAAAAGCTACAACACGTTTGTGTTTGGCAGCAACAATACTCAACAAAATACTTATGCGTCTTTTTAATTAGAAGCCCTCCCAGACATTATGGCTAATTTATATCAATTTCCTTCTCTTTAAGTACCTTTTCTAAGAATGAGAATTTTGTTTCAATAAGCAAATCAATGTTCGCATTAGTTTCTGCTTCATCTCCTAACTTGTCAATGTCTCGACATTATACCTATGAGGTTTTATATGATCTGGTAAAAGTTAAATAGTCCAAAACTCTAGATATACATGAAGCAAATTATCATCATGTCTGAAAGTAACTATAAAGTAAGATAAAAGTTAGAGTAAACCTCTTTATTTAAACAAGAACTTAGAATATAAGTGCGTGTTCTTATGTTAGCAGAATGAACTACAGCTCATGGCGATGTAACTAAACAGGAAGAGTCAAATTCAAATTGTGGACTAGCACTCAAAGACAACGCAATTTAATTTTAATCTAAGCTGGCTCAGTAACTCATAATCGTAACAGAATCAAATATCCGTAACGATAACGCAAAGCTGAATTAATTAATTACAAATTATCACAGCTGGCAGAAACTAATGCAGCGTGCAAGCAGAAGCCAGAAACACTCTCTGTATTACAATACAAAAACCTCAGTTTAAATACTATCTAAATGATTTGTATTCTGGTGAGAAAAAGAAGGGAGAAACTATAGTACAGGCTGAAATTATAAACAAATGGCTAATTAAGGTAATACTAACTGTACATATATTTAAAGAATAATTTTCTTTCTCTTTATGCACTCAGTTTCTTTTCTCAATAAGTTTCCTCTGCATTTCAGAATTTTTGGATTTATTTAAAGATTTCTGTTATTCTAAAAACCACATGTATTTAAAATATATACTGCTAATTTTATTCCTTAAATAATATGAACACTGAGAGTAAATATGAAATGATACATGGTCAGAGCCGGTGTGGCAGAATTTTTAGAATTTTAGTGATGTACAGAGCAATAAATTATAGAAATAGCAAAACTTTTAGAATTTAGGAATGGCGCCGAGGCCAGAATTTAGAACCCACACAGACTTTATCAAGTACAAAAATGCCTAACGCCAGCCCTGCGTGTCATGCATTGAGATATATAAAATACATATGATAATCTTTTTAATGGTTAGTTTTCAATTCTTTTTTAAAAGAAAATTCCTTTCTGTAGATACGTGTCCATGTGCCAACATTAGAAGCATTACTGACATTTTCCATACTTCTGCTTAGGGAAAAGATAAAAAAAGGGGGGAGGGAATTATCATGTCAAGAAAAAAATTTCTAGGATCAGAAGTAAAACATTCAAATATTAGGTTTTCATTGTTCTCCCAAAAATTCTTCAAAGATTAAGCAATTCATCACAGACATTCTATAAAATACATCCATTACGAGTTAATACTATGAAAACATTTTTCATTTTGTTACACTTTTTTCTGGAATCTTCTAGAATCTTAGATCTATAAATCTTGCCTTCAAATCCTTTTAACCTTTCCAAAGTGCAATGTCTAAAATCCGAAAGAAAAATTACCCCTACCAATTCCGCGGCAGCGAAAAGCCAGAAGTAGTATTTGAAAAAAAAAAAAAAATGCACACACACACAAAAAAAAATGCACACACACACACACAAAAAAAAATTAAATGAATTTTATAAGAGTTCTAAAAGTTCTGAATACTCTGAGTTAATTACATGGGGAAAAACTCTTACCATTTAAAAAATAAAGAAGAAGACATTTTAAAATAATTACAGAGCTATTTTGCTTTCGCTAAGAACTGTTTTGTAAATTATGCTTTTCAGCATTTATTAGCTTGTTTATTTTCGGATTCAAAATGTTATAATAAGTTGCCAAAATGAAAAGAAATATCACTTTATATTTTAACAGGAAAAAAATTTTAATAAGTTGCCAAAATGAAAAGAAATATCACTTTATATTTTAACAGGAAAAAAATGTTTTAATTCAATGTTACTTCTTAAATATAGTTTCAATATGTTACCATTATTTTAACGAAATTTATTAATGATAGAGTGTTCTAAACAAAAGTGTTGAAAAATTCACAGATCTCCGAATTAAACATTTTGTACAGAAATTGATCTTAAAATCGCCAAAATGTTGATAAGTAGCCAAATTTAGAACCTAATAAAAGA
>KK120743.1:32281-53955 GCA_000611955.2 Stegodyphus mimosarum | reverse complement strand
CAAGAAGCTTCGCGTTGTGTTTAATGCATCACCGGCTACTAGCAATGGAAAATCACTTAATTCAATATTAATGAAAGGACGAATACCTCAAGAAGATTTATTTTCTATTATTATTAGATTTCGAAAGTACAACTCATTAGGAGCTTATTGAACCATCTCAACGAAACCTGCAGTTGATCTTGTGGAAAGAATCTGTTGGTAGTCATCTGCAGACTTATCGTCCAAGGACTGTAACATACGGAACAGCAAGTGCACCATTCCTGGCAACAAGGGTCCTGAAGCAGTTAGCAATGGATGAAGTATCTGACTTTCCTCATGCCTCAAGAGCCATACTGAAGGACTGTTACGTGGACGACATTATCACTGGAGCTAATATGCTGCCAGAAGCCAAGGAGTTGCAGACACAGTTAACGTGTCTTCTAGAACGTGGTGGAACGCAGTTACACAAATGGTGTTCAAATAATCCAGAACTATTGAAGAATAAAAAAGTGCAACTCAGGATTACTCTTTTCAAGTTACGGATAAGCCTCAGATTACAAAGGCCTTAGGAATGTCATGGAATACGTCTACAGACTGTTTTTCTTACAATTTAAAGATACCTGACTTTGAAGAAACAGGAACGAAAAGAGATGTCTTATCAACAATAGGTCGCCTCTTTGATCCGTTAGGTTTAATTGGACCTGTTACGACAAACACTAAAATATTTCTACAAAAACTTGGGCTTCTAAAATTAAATTGGAATACACCTCGTCCTAAAAATTACTTTGAAGAATGGAAAAAATTTCTGCATAGTCTAAAAATAGTTAACGATTATCGCATCCCCAGATTTGTTCTAACCAATGGATTACAGCAAATAGAAATTATAGGATTCTGTGATGCTAGTCAAGGGCCTATGGTGCTGCAATTTATGTGAAATGTATGTCATCTGCGAAAGAAGGTTCATCAAGACTTCTGTGCAGCAAGTCTCGCGTGTCACCTCTGAAGTCAATTACCATTCATCGTTTGGAACTTTGTGGTGCAGTTCTGTTGGTAAAACTAATGAAAAGAATATTATAGGTCATTCTGCTGCCTATAGTCAAGGTTTATTACTTCACTGATTCGTCAATAGTGTTAGCATGGATTAAGAAGGAACCTTATCAACTAAAGGCATTTGTTGCTAATAGAGTATGTGTTATTCGAAGCATGACTTCTGTTCATGAGTGGTACCATGTTAGCACTCACAATAATCCAGCTGATTTGATATCACGTGGAGCTGAACCTAAAGATCTTCTTCATAATGATTTATGGTGGTATGGACCAACTTTCTTGACTCAGGAGAGGTTTTTGACTAATCCTTGTGAAGTAATTTCATCTGATATGGATGATGTGGAATACGCCAAAGAACTCAAACTTAAGGATAATGACTTAGTTAATCTAAATGTGAACTCTAATTCCCTTGTTTTAGATCATATTCTTAACATTAGTAATAACTATCTTCGTATTATTCGTGTATTAAGTTTTGTTTGTAGATTCATAGCCAATTGTAAGGGAAAAAATTTAATAGGTTCTCTAACTGTTAAAGAATTGGAAGACGCTGAGAAAATCCTGATCAGGTATGTACAGTTACAGCAATTTAGCAAGGATATTCTATCCATAAAAAATAAGAATTGTGTTTCTTCCAAAAGTAAGTTAAAAAATTTATGTCCATTTTTAGATAATGATTCTCTTCTGAGAGTAGGAGGCAGACTTGCCAATAGTAATCTTAATTACAACCAAAAGTTTCCTTATGTAATGCCAAAAGATCACGTATTTACTAGATTAATTTTTCAGTATTACCATGTTAAATATTTACATCTTGGTGCTCAAGCACTATTGCATCAGGTTCGTAGTAAATTTTGGGTTATTAATGGTCGAGATATAGCTCGAAAAGATGTACATGAATGTATAACATGTTTTAAGGTTAAACCAATTGTATGTGAACAACTTATGGGAAATTTACCTGGTGAAAGAGTTAATCCAGGGTTTGTATTTAATACTTGTGGACTCGATTTTTCTGATCCATTCCTCATCAAGTATAAAAATCAGAGAAAGGGTAATTATGCAAAAGTGCACATTGCTTTATTCATATGTTTAGCTACTAAAACAATACTTTTAGAGGTAGTAACTGATTTAACCACATATTCATTACTTGCTACTATTAAAAGATTTATTGCTGACGTGGAAAATGTAATACCATAATGTCAGATAACGGTACTAATCTGGTTGGTGCAAAATCAGAACTGAAAAAAATTGCATAGCTTAGTCCTTAAATCTAATTCTGATATAGCAGATTTCTTAACATCTGAAGGTATAAATTGGAAACTAATTCCACCTAGAGCACCAAATTTCGGTGGTTTATGGGAAGCAGGTATTAAGTCATTTAAATATCATCTTCAGCGTACAATCGGCAGTTATAAATTAACTTTAGAAGAATTTTGGACTGTTGTCACACAGATTGAAGGTATTCTCAATTCTCGTCCAATTTTACCTCTATCAACAGATGCGAATGACTTTGAAGCCTTAACGCCGGGTCATTTTTTAATTGCTCTTTCCATTACTTCATATCCTGAACCAGATTTGTCTCATCTTGCAGATAATAGACTTTCTAAATGGCTAGTTATTACCAAGTTGATTCAAGTTATTTGGAAACGTTGGCAAACTGATTATTTAAATCATCTCCAACAACGCACCAAATGGTTTATTGAAAAAGAAAATTTAAAGGCAGGTATGTTAGTTGTGTTAAAGGAAGATAATCTTCCACCATTTAAATGGTCTTTAGCTAGAATTCTAGAAGATTTACCTGGTAAAGATAATAGAACCAGAGTTGTTAAAGTGAAAACATCAAATGGTGTGTATATTCGACGTATTAGTAAAATTTGTTTATTACCTATCTAGGATAATAATGCTTAGTTTACATTATGTTCTTATTGAAAATTGTGATTTACATAAAAAATGGAACTGTTTAAGAATAAGTTCGATTGTAGCATAGTGAATGTTAATGTTCTTGAATGTTTGTATAATTTTATATTATGTTCATGATGAATGATTATCTATTAGCTTTCATATTGTATTGTAGAATTAGTTATTCTTGGAATGTTAAATTGTATGTTTGTTTGTAATTTACATGTTGAAATTTGTAATTTCAACGGGCGGCGGCATATTAAGTAAGAATACAACCCCACCTATTGGATAAGGAGAAAAACGCTCACTTGGTCATCTGGATTCGGCTGAGCAACATGCCAGAGCATGTATCAGATCTAAATAGTTAATTACGGTCAATAAATTAGTTAGTTCTTTTGCTATACAGTCCACTCATTAGTTTAAGGACAAAACAGAGTGTATTTAATTTTTCACGCAGTAACACGCACGCATCAACATTGGTGTTACTGCTTCACGCGCACTTTCTTTGCTTTTGAAAGTGAATTTGTATACATAAAATCCCCTGCTTCTTACTGATCTGACGTTTGAATTCAAACGTCTTCAGTTTCCCGTGCGTCTTGTTTTTGAAAATGTCTATCAATACAGCTCAGTCGCTTAAAGTTGCTGGTATTCATCTGGCATCCTTGTTTTTCACATGGTCAGTTGTACGTAGCATGTTCATGTGTAGGAATTGGAAAGAATTTGTACATTTTCGCTCCTGGTTGTAAAACTCGAAATATTGTATATCGCACAGCTTTACAAGAAAATGTATTACGTGAATTGTCCTCTTTTAATAAAAATAACTCCTAACAGAAGAAAACACCTTCACCCGATTTTGTTACATCAAAGACCAATAATTAGAGAAAGATTACAGCGGTATCGTTCTCTCCGTTGTTAGATAACATTACTCTGAATCTAACTTAACTGGCATCGGGTACTTCCGCTAGTTTTAAATAATTCAGATTCAGTTCTATATATTTCAAGAAAATGCAGTATGTGACAAAATTTTCGCCAGTTTGAAAATCTAATTTGATTCATTTTTTATATCGAAAGCGTGCATCTATAATCCTTCGCTAAAGACGTATTGTTTCGAAATTCTCTCTGTATCTTGATTTTCTGCTTTTAAAAATCGTTAAAACTATCTTTTTAGTCTAATGCATTAATTTGTTAAAAAGGGAAGAACTACAAAGCAAAAAGAATAAATTTCAGTCGATACCCTTTAAACGTACGTTTTTGAATATTGAATTGTTAGTATATGGTAATGCTTTTATAAAATTCGATATTTAGCCTTATGAAACACTAAAAAACATGCGGGAGTCTTTTCCATTTCCTAACTATAAAAACAGAAATTCAATTCGAATATGTTGGAATTTTACTGATAACAGGGCGATGAATAAACGATAGAAGAAAATATAAAATTGCAAGCAACAATTATGAATTCGTGAAAATGTCTGTAGGTGTCTTAATTAATATTGCATAATTTCATTTTATTCATGCAGCGGGTAAGCATATCGGAAGCTACTAAACCCGTAACATCATAAGTTATTTAACTTTCTGCATTATTTCAATACAACCACTAATTCAAACTATTTTTAATGCACTCAATTTGTTTAGAAACCATGCATTCTCCCTGTCTTTGTTTAGCAACATCGAAATTGTTTTTATATTAGCAATATGAAATTTCATTTTCATGCCTTACATTGGTGTACTTACGCATAAGCTTAGTAACTACAGCTTAGGGAATGTAATGGTTCAATATTTTTTTAAAAAAAAAAAAAAAAAAAAAAAAGATTTCATTAATTAAAAAGTTATAGTTTCCCATGAAGACGTAATTTATTTTAAATCCTACATTGGTTTAAATATAAGATAATGATTTTCCTTAAAATGTCATATTGAAGACCGCATTCACCTTATATGAGCAGCTTACCATTTTAAAACACTTATTCATAATTCTATAAAAGATCTTAAAATTTCATATCAAATAAATGACTCTGGTTCACGACAATTGTTATGTTTATAGAAGAAGCCACATTTCAAATTGTTTTTATCCAAAATAGATCACACGTAATTGCCGTGGTTTGCCGTCAGGAGATAACAATCTGGCATTCAAGAATTGTAACAGTTATTTTGAGCAATACCAAAACACGTCATTAGGTCCGGGGTTTGAATTCCGGCGAAAGGATTGCTGCATAAGGCGTTTTCGTGGTTTTTCCCATGTGTAACATGTATACGAGGCAGTTTCTTTCAGAAAGTCCTCCACGAAGGCATCCCTTCCCTTAGGCAGACAGCCCTAGTGTGCTAAACCAAAACACATCGTTTGGACTATTTGGTGACGATTTCAAGCTGAAATATAGAAGGTAACATCTGCTTCAAACATTATTAATAAGTAATAATACTTGCATCAGGAAGTATTCGAAATTTCTGCATGAAGGAAGTCTATGCGCAGCTCATCCAATGGGATCTGCACCGTTTTCTTGTGAGGTTAGCTTTTAGTTAGTGCCTCCACTCTCTGCAATTTCCAGAACTGTCGCAATCGTACCACTAATGTAAGGGCTGTCGTCAACTTTGGACGATCCTAATATGCAAGCCAATACGATGTACTAGAGCTGATAATGTATTGGCACAATTGTGTGCATAGGACAAAGTCGACTATCCTATATATGTCTATCGTATCAGATAAAAATGTCTGTTTAATAAACTGATAATTTTTTAATAATGTTTTTAAGCAATTCACATAATTTTAAACGGAAATAGAACACGAAATTTTAATAGAATTTAAAAACAGGGCTCTGGCATTTAAAAACAAGCTAAACTTAATGGTTCTAACTCTATGAGGATTGTTAATAGTACGTTCGTGTCTAAAGCAACAAACGGAAAAAATAGTATAATCAACGAAGGGGACAATTTATAACCACAAAATTTGCATTCTTCAGTGAACTCTGTAACATACTTTCTTCTTAGCAGCTTTTTTTTATTCCACTGTCTCGCTTAACTTCTCAACATAAATATATGTATCAAAAGGTCACTTTTTAATGTATTCTGCATAAATAGAGATACTATATTGTAGAACTCCTAGAGTTGTATGAAATAATGTTGCTGGGAAAGTGATGTTAATATTATTGTCTTTTAGAAACTATTCAAAAATGCAATTAATGTTTAAGTTCGACAGGTGCAAGACTCCAGTACTTCTTGGTCTCTGACAAAAATCAGTAAGTCTGCTCGATAGCCTGAACTGCTGTATCTGTTTGTTTCATAGTTGATTCATTTATGAGATTTGACTAAGATGTATTATAATTATTATTGCATTTGCCAAAAGAGCTTATTATGCAATACTTACGACTGTTTCATCAAATTATGCAGCAACATAACGTAAATAAATAACAATACCAAATAAAAGTTTTTATAATGTATTACTATAATAAAGGATAAATCCAATAATCGTTCATCTCTGGACTTTCGCAATGTTCGATTATCGGTTTATATCTATATAATACTATACAAACAATTTTTTAACATTATCTAACACATAATTAGAATGAAAGACTTTAAACAAAATTAATTCTAAAAATAGGGCAAAAGGAAGGAAAACATATTAGAAAATCTAATAAAGCAAAAAAACAATAAAGTACAAATATTTTAAATTTTTAGATAATGCAAATAGTATTGCGATTTGGCTATGTGCCAATACTGAATCCTGCCGTTAGTTTCTAGAACACAAATCCTATGACATACTGTGAATAAGATCTCCGCTTTGAAAAAAAATTACATTGATCAATACTTTTTACAGAAATTTGTAAATAAATGCTCACCTCTTAATCTCTTAATATCAGAAACCTTTTTCTAACCGATATTTTTAATTACGTACAAATGAAACATTTTGCTTTTTAATTTGTGTACGGACTCTGAATATGATTCTTGATTTTAATATCAAACATCTTAAGAAATTTGTGCCGCACCAGAGTCGAACTTTCTGTTTCTGTTTTCTCTTTTTAATAACGAGTACAAAATTTACTTAAGTATAGTAACCGGGCAAACATGTAAAACGTTTTGTACTTCATGCAAAATGGGTTTTTTAAATTTAATAATATGAAAACGTAAATCTTTGTGTCATATAAAACACTTTTGTAATTGGAAGAAAAGTCTACGACCAACGGTTGCCAAAATAAAGCTCGAGTAAGAATTTTTGTTGACATGGTATATGTTCGTTGTTGATTAGCATGCTGATTAACTGATTGAGGTAAAACACACAAAAACCATCTGCTTGAAAGTAAAATGCTTTCCTAGATGACTTTAAGATGTAAGGAAACACGATTGGTATTTTATTTTACTCATGGGAAGGAGCTCGTATAACTCATGCAATCGTTCCCAGATATGAGCTGGATCAAATTACAAATATTTAAATGTCTTATTCACTTCACCGCTACAGTCTGTTATTTCAAAACAAGAAATTCACGGTTATTTTCGCTGCGCAATTTGACTAGTAACTGTCAGACAACAGCCACAGCAAAAAGATTGCATTGCTTAATTTTATTTCCCCTTTTTCATTCCCGTTTAGCATATTTCGCTTCATGGAAAGCACGCGAATTAAGGCTGACTTCAACTACAGTCTGAAATAGTATCGAAAAATAAATGCTGTGGGCTAATGATAATATGAATTACGATCGCGAATGGAGGGCATGCCCACTTTAAGGTAACAAAGTACAATTCAGTACTTCAAAATGATTTGCGGTATGATCAAATTCTTTCTGTTTCAAGAAACTTGTTTTGCAATGAATTCCGCTACAGTTATCTGCGAGCTCTGTCTCTAATATATTCAGATGCAAAATTTGTTTATCAAAGCATTTGTGTCCTCGTTGTTCCCTAATCAATGTCCTGTTTTTGGTGTGATAATAGCTCACAAGTTTCATTTCATTTTCCTTAGATTTTCTCTATGGTTTTAAAACTCTTAACAAGTCAGGCACTCCATTACGAAAATCTTTAAATTTAGAATTTAATAGCACGTTTGAAATATTCATACAAAATTTTCGAGATCACTAAATGCCAGATTACCGAGCATTCACTAGATCAATAAAGAGGTCTAGCCATAAGCAAGCAGAACTTCAAGCATACATTTTTTGACTCAAAAATGCTTTTGAAAATATAACTAAAAGAAACTTCAATTTCTAATTAACAACTAGTGTTATGTGAGCAATTCATTCAAAGCTTATGCTGAATATCTTATTTTGTAAAATCATAACTCTTGTTTTAAAACATTCGAATCAAACTTTATTCTTATTATATATAAAAAATACGATAAAATATTATTTAAAATTTCTGAATATTTTTTTAAAATGTCTGATTACTAATTATAAAGTACCAATTAACAATATTAACGAAAAGATTTAAAAATATTTTTAATTGTATACTGTAACGTTCCTTACTACTTCGCCTATGCTGAACGTAGTGGAACTTATTGAAGTATGCAGCAACTTAGATGTAGCGTAATCCAGAGAAGGGTTAAAATACCCTTTTATTCACTCAAAGAAATAATAACAGTCCGCCCCTTCTCGGGCTTACAGGAAAACCTTCACTTGGGTTTTAAACTCACGATAAGAAAATAAGAAACTAATCTAATGCTAAATTAAACTGACTTAGCCGAAGCTATACACACAATTATCTAACTTAGTTGACCCTTAATCAAATTAACCGGAGAATATCAGTAAGCACGTACAATACGACGAAGCTTAGTGACCGTAACAACGAAGTAGCCTCACGGCAAACACGCGCCACTAAGGACTCCTAAGCTCTTCTGCTGAAAATACTTTAGTACACTTTCTTAATTCTTTCGTATATTTTTTCGCTTGGTGTAGAGTACGTTATTGATAAAACACAGGATATCCACGAATTCCTCTAGCTTTGTCGTCTTACTTTTCGTGTGTTTTCTTTGGGTTTTTAAGGCTATAAGACTTGATAAAGCGGGGTATATACGAAAAACTCCCTAAGAGTTTCCCTTTATTCAGTGTTTGTTGGCAATCAGGATTACAGCATGGTGTGAATAACTTGAAAGCTTTGTTGATGTCACAGGGCTAGAGGCAATAGCTGCCTGAATAACCACATCGGTAACTGCTTTCACTGCATGATCGATGGGCATATGTTTTAAAGTTTCTTCTGTGATTTTCGCAAAAGATGAGAAGAGTTCCTAGTCTGCTTTATGAAGTATAAAACGAAAAGACCATGACATGGAGTTTAGTCCTTCTGGTTGTTCACAGAGATAAACTCGTAGGAGAATGGTCGCTAATGTAAGTGTCATTTCCAACACTGAATTTACAAAACTGCAAAAGAGATGGTGAACAGATGGCAAAATCAAAAGCATAAAATGTCCTTGCAGGTTCGTGGAAGTAGGTATCTTGTTCATCACTGAGGAGACAAAGGCATCTTAGTCATTTGCTTAACCTGTTTATCTCGGAGATTTATATCCTTACTTTCCCCGAGTAGGCAATGACCGTTTAAGTTCCCTAATATAATGTAGGGCTCAGGCAGCTGCTCCTTTGGATTATTTAGATCTAGTTGATCGATATGCTCATTGGAAGCAAGTAAACAGCACAGATTGGAACCCAGGTTTTTATATTTATTTGGGTAACAGCTAGGGGGCATTCAGGAATAATCAAGCGACACAAGGAGCCCTAAACCTCCAATAACGTAGTCACCCATGAGAGTTTCTTTCCTAACGAATGAAAATCTCAGAAGTTTAACACTGTTGAACACAGAGAATGGTGCAAATCGATGAAATCTTTGATGCTGTCAAGAATATGCAGAAAGCCGCGACAATTCCATGAAACGAGAGTGGCCATTATGTATAATGTTTGTTTTTTCTGTGCTGGTTTTGGCTTTACGTCGAAGTAGACATTTCGGGATGTTTACTCTTTCTTCCACATCGCTCACAAAGTTATCTGAGCTGTTGCTGCCCCCTTCACCAAAAAAAAAGCTCCCCAAACTCGTATTTCTGAAAGGTTTCTAAGTTTAATTTTTTCCTTTAATATTTTCATTTTGATTAAGCTTTGTTTTCTTAATGTATGGCATTTTTACTATCCGATGTGGTTGACTTTTGTGTCATACTTTGTTGTAAATGTCAGGCAAGCTATTGGTTTAGTACACATATAAATGTTCGAATGCCTATAGATTTAACAGATTTCACTGCGTTACCATATTGTTACGTTTTTCTCTTCTTCTTCTTCGTACGTACGTTAAAGGGTTCGTGGATTTGGAATGAATAACGACGACGACACTTGATAAAGTATCAAGACACACCTTATTAGCCGGTATTTTTCAAGACACTCCAAAATCACACTTACAGTTGTCGAAAAACTACTATAAACACGCTCAAACAATCAGCGATACATTTCTCTATGGTTTCTAGAACTCTTAATACTCTACTCTTGTTTTTAATTTAATCTGAAATTCCTAAATATAAATAGAAGTCAATTACTTTTCCTCAAATTTTATTAAAACATATTTTTACGAAGCATTCAATAAAAGAGCAATCCCAAATATTCCTTCTTCTATCATCTAAGTTTTTCTTAGAAGTTTCTAGAAGTTTGTGTTTACGTTTTATAGGAAACACCTGTGTAAATATTGTAGGAAGTTTACCATAACGTTACTGTTAAGTTAGAATACAGCGCCACCTATTGGATAAGGAGAATTACGCTCACTTGGCCATCTAGATTCGGCTAAACAACATGCCAGAGCATGTATTAGATCTAAATAGTTAATTACTGTCAATAAATTAGTTAGTTCTTTTACTATACAGTCCACTCAATAGTTTATAGACAAAACATATGGTCAGCAGAGCCGGAGAATGAACAGAATGCTGGCATTAGATAGATATAAAACTTCGTTAAAAGCGAAACTAACTAGATTAGAAAATGTAGTGAAGGAATATGATGATAGTTCGAATAAGAATGAAATTCAAATAAAGTATAGATCCCTTCAAAGCATTCAAATGGATATTAGAAACTTAAGGAATAGATATTTCGAAAGCGTTGATGAAAAAGATGTCACAGCCATCGATGAAGAAATCGCTGAAATGGAAGAAAGAACGGAAGTTCTAGAGGTAAGAATTATGGAAATCCTATCATCTATTGCACATTCTGAAAATGAAAATGATTGCGATAAATTTGATTCTAAAGTACAAATACGTTTGCCAGAATTACCAATTCCTAAGTTTTCTGGTAAATAAACAGAATGGAATAATTTTAAGCTTCAATTCGAAAACATTATAGTGAATAACACTCAACTGACAGAAGTTCAGAAACTCTACTATTTAAAGGCTGCATTAACTGATGAAGCAAAAAATCTTGAATCTGTTGATGATACTTTTAGTTCTCTATTTAAAGCTCTTCAAGATAGGTATGAAAATAAAAGAATATTAGTTGAGACGCATATAAAGTCAATAATGGATTTACGTACTTTAACATTCGAATCGTCTAAAGGAATAAGGTATGTAATAGATAATGTTACTAAAAACGTTAGGGCTTTGAATGTTTTAAAATATGAGAAAAATAATTTATCCGACATTCTGTTATTAAATATCGTACTTCAGAAACTAGATTTTGAAACGCGCAAACAATTTGAACTAAGCATTAATGCTACGGAAGTTCCTACGTTTGATGAATTAATTTCGTTTTTAGAGAAAAGATGTCAGTTATTGGATAACATTAACCGTAGTACTAATAAAATGAAATATCTGTTAGAAAAAAATTCGGAATCAAAGGCTCTTATGGTTAAAACTGGTAGTGTTTCGATTTGTGTTATATGTAAAAATAATAATCATCCAGTGCATAAATGTGGTTCATTTTTAAAACTAAATCCAAATCAAAGATATGAAATAGTTAAAACCCATAAACTGTGTCTAAACTGTCTCAGTAAAGAACATTTAATCGCAAAATGCAATTCTAAGTTCAGGTGTTCGGAATGCCACAAAAAACATCATTCATTAATCCATCGCCTGGTCAGAAATGGCGCCATCGAACATAAGTTAGACAAAACAAAAACGGAAGCAACGACTGACGAAATTATAAACAAGAACGCAGATGTCTCTACTAAAAATCAATCAAGTTGTCTTTTGACACGCAGAAAAAACATCTTATTGGCGACTGCAATTATATATGTTTGCAATTCAGGAGGAAAAATAATCCCAGTTCGCGCAATACTTGATAACGGCAGCATGACCTGTTTCCTCTGTGAAAGAGTTGCTAATTTGTTAAATTTAAAGAAAGAAAAAATTTATGCATCTGTATCGGGAATTAATGAGAACGTTATAAATATTAATTATCAACTAGATGTACAGATTTCGAATAAGGATTTAACATATGTAAGATCAGTTAATTGTTTAGTTATTTCTAAAATAACCAGTGTAACTCCATCAAGGAGTTTAGAAGTGCAGTCCTTAAATATTCCCATTGATATTGAATTAGCGGATCCGCAATTTGGAACACCTAACAAAATAGATATGTTACTAGGAGCCGAATTGTTTTTTGAGATTTTAAAACAAGGACAATTTCAATTAGAAAATCAACCGTTGATATTCCAAGAAACAGTTTTTGGATATATCGCGTCTGGTGCATGCAAGAGTAACTCAGAAGTAAATTATTGTGGTTTAGTTCAAAATAGTGAAGAAAGAGTTGAAGAAATTTTGCAAAGATTTTGGGAAGTTGAATCCATTGAAAATATCGAGGATGCTTTGAGTGAAGAAGAAAAATACTGTGAAGAACATTTCAAGCGTACTCACTATAGACAAAATGATGGAAGATATGTAGTTCAGTTACCCATAAGGGAAGGTGTAGAATTAGGAGAATCGAAAACGCTGGCTGAGAAAAGCTTGCATCAAGTGTGGAAACGACTAGAAAGCGATTCGAACATGAAAACCTTATATAAGAATTTTATCAAGGAATATAAGGATCTGAATCACATGGAAGAAGTTCAAGAAATTGAAGCATCGACTTGCAATTATCTTAGTCATCATGGAGTTTATCGGCCAGAGAAAGCCTCTACCAAGCTTCGCGTTGTGTTTAATGCATCAGCGGCTACTAGCAATGGAAAATCACTTAATTCAATATTAATGAAAGGACGAATACCTCAAGAAGATTTATTTTCTATTATTATTAGATTTCGAAAGTACAACTATGCATTAGGAGCTGATGTTCAGAAGATGTACAGACAAATACTTATTGAACCATCTCAACGAAACCTGCAGTTGATCTTGTGGAAAGAATCTGTTGGTAGTCATGTGCAGACTTATCGTCTAAGAACTGTAACATACGGAACAGCAAGTGCACCATTCCTAGCAACAAGGGTCCTGAAGCAGTTAGCAATGGAGGAAGCATCTGACTTTCCTCATGCCTCAAGAGCCATACTGAAGGACTGTTACGTGGACGACATTATCACTGGAGCTAATACGCTGCAAGAAGCCAAGGAGTTGCAGACGCAGTTAACCTGTCTTCTAGAACGTGGTGGAATGCAGTTACACAAATGGTGTTCAAATAATCCAGAACTATTGAAGAATAAAGAAAGTGCAACTCAGGATTACTCTTTTCAAGTTACGGATAAGCCTCAGATTACAAAGGCCTTAGGAATGTCATGGAATACGTCTACAGACTGTTTTTCTTACGATTTAAAGATACCTGACTTTGAAGAAACAGGAACCAAAAGAGATGTCTTATCAACAATAGGTCGCCTCTTTGATCCGTTAGGTTTAATTGTACATCTTACGACAAAAGCTAAAATATTTCTACAAGAACTTTGGCTTCTAAAATTAAATTGGAATACACCTCTTCCTAAAAATTACTTTGAAGAATGGAAAAAATTTCTGCATAGTCTAAAAATAGTCAACGATTATCGCATCTTGAGATTTGTTCTAACCAATGGATTACAGCAAATAGAAATTATAGGATTTTGTGATGCTAGTCAGAAGGCCTATGGTGCAATTTATGTGTGAATGTTCATCAAGACTTCTGTGCAGCAAGTCTCGCGTGTCACGTCTGAAGTCAATTACCATTCCTCGTTTGGAACTTTGTGGTGCAGTTCTGTTGGTAAAACTAATGAAAAGAATATTAGAGGTCATTCTGCTGCCTATAGTCAAGGTTTATTACTTCACTGATTCGTCAATAGTGTTAGCATGTATTAAGAAGGAACCTTATCAACTAAAGACATTTGTTGCTAATAGAGTATCTGTTATTCGAAGCAAGACTGCTGTTCATGAGTGGTACCATGTTAGCACTCACAATATTCCAGCTGATAAGATATCACGTGGAACTGAACCTAAATATCTTCTTCATAATGATTTATGGTGGTATGGACCAACTTTCTTGACACAGGAGAGGTTTTTGACTAATCCTTGTGGAGTAATTTCATCTGATATGGATGATGTGGAATACGCCAAAGAACTCAAATTTAAGGATAATGACTTAGTTAATCTAAATGTGAACTCTAATTCTCTTGTTTTAGATCACATTCTTAACATTAGTAATAACTATCTTCGTAGTATTCGTGTATTAAGTTTTGTTTGTAGATTCATAGCCAATTGTAAGGGAAAAAATTTAATAGGTTCTCTAACTGTTAAAGAATTGGAAGACGCTGAGAAAATCCTGATCAGGTATGTACAGTTACAGCAATTTAGCAAGGATATTCTGTCCATAAAAAATAAGAATTGTGTTTCTTCCAAAAGTAAGTTAAAAAATTTATGTCCGTTTTTAGATAATGATTCTCTTCTGAGAGTAGGAGGCAGACTTGTCAATAGTAATCTTAATTACAACCAAAAGTTTCCTTATGTAATGCCAAAAGATCATGTATTTACTAGATTAATTTTTCAGTATTACCATGTTAAATATTTACATCTTGGTGCTCAAGCACTATTGTATCGGGTTCGTCGTAAATTTTGGGTTATTAATGGTCGAGATATAGCTCGAAAGGAACCAATTGTATGTGAACAACTTATGTGAAATTTACCCGGTGAAAGAGTTAACCCAGGGTTTGTATTTAATACTTGTGGAGTCGATTTTTCTGGTCCATTCCTCATCAAGTATAAAAATCAGAGAAAGGGTAATTATGCAAAAGTGTACGTTGCTTTATTCATATGTTTAGCTACTAAAGCAATACATTTAAAGGTAGTAACTGATTTAACCACATATTCATTACTTGCTACTATTAAAGGATATATTGCTAGACGTGGAAAATGTAATACCATAATGTCAGATAACGGTACTAATATAGTTGGTGCAAAATCAGAACTGAAAAAATTGCATAGCTTAGTCCTTAAATCTAATTCTGATATAGCAGATTTCTTAACATCTGAAGGTATAAATTGGAAACTAATTCCACCTAGAGCATCAAATTTCGGTGGTTTATGGGAAGCAGGTATTAAGTCATTTAAATATCATCTTCAGCGTACAATCGGCAGTTATAAATTAACTTTAGAAGAATTTTGGACTGTTGTCACACAGATTGAAGGTATTCTCAATTCTCGTCCAATTTTACCTCTATCAACAGATGCGAATGACTTTGAAGCCTTAACGCCGGGTCATTTTTTAATTGCTCTTTCCATTACTTCATATCCTGAACCAGATTTGTCTCATCTTGCAGATAATAGACTTTCTAAATGGCTAGTTATTACCAAGTTGATTCAAGTTATTTGGAAACGTTGGCAAACTGATTATTTAAATCATCTCCAACAACGCACCAAATGGTTTATTGAAAAAGAAAATTTAAAGGCAGGTATGTTAGTTGTGTTAAAGGAAGATAATCTTCCACCATTTAAATGGTCTTTAGCTAGAATTCTAGAAGATTTACCTGGTAAAGATAATAGAACCAGAGGTGTTAAAGTGAAAACATCAAATGGTGTGTATATTCGACGTATTAGTAAAATTTGTTTATTACCTATCTAGGATAATAATGCTTAGTTTACATTATGTTCTTATTGAAAATTGTGATTTACATAAAAAATGGAACTGTTTAAGAATAAGTTCGATTGTAGCACAGTGAATTTTAATGTTCTTGAATGTTTGTATAATTTTATATTATGTTCATGATGAAAGATTTTATTTAGATTTCTATTAGATTTCATATTGCATTGTAGAATTAGTTATTCGAATTTGTATATTGTAATTGTAATATTGTATAATACATACAATATTGTATAATACAATATTGTATTATACAATGTAATATTGTATGTATTATACAATATTACATTGTAATATTGTATAATACATATATAATATTGTATATTATATATGTAATATTGTATAATACAATATACATTGTAATATTGTATAATACATACAATTGTAATATTGTATAATATATACAACAAACATACAATTTAACATATTACACATAATATTACAATATACAATAATTGGATATTGTAATATTATGTGTAATATGTTAAATTGTATGTTTGTTTGTAATTTACATGTTGAAATTTGTAATTTCAACGGGCGGCGGCATGTTAAGTTAGAATACAGCGCCACCTATTGGATAAGGAGAATTACGCTCACTTGGCCATCTGGATTCGGCTAAGCAACATGCCAGAGCATGTATTAGATCTAAATAGTTAATTACTGTCAATAAATTAGTTAATTCTTTTACTATACAGTCCACTGATTAGTTTATAGACAAAACAGTTACTATTTGAATTGTGAACTTGGAAATTAGAGTATGAATGACAGATAATGATTCATTTTTAACCGAATTAGATTCGTAAGATGCATATGACGCTTTTTTCTGAAACAGCATTTTTTGTTTTTCAGATTTTCAAGAACGAAATATCTATGAAACATTTGCCACTAAATTTAGCCGTAACCGCGGCTTTATTCCTGTTGTTGCCCGATGTATCTGCTGTCGTCTCTAAACGTTGTCAATCTGTTTGCAATCGGTCGGATGGACAGGAGTTCTGTCAACGTTGTCGAATGCGTGTGCCCATGCGATTCGGGAAGAGGGCGGAGCCCATCAGAGGAGATGTTGCAGGCCAGAAAAAATTAATGCAGCAGCTGACAGAAGATGATGATGAAGACAGCCGATTTGAAGTACCAAACCATCCTCAGACAGAGAAAGAGAATATGAGAGCAGAAGCACGTTTGTTGCTCAATTCCATGAGGACCTTCATAAGCGATTTGGAGGAATGGGATCGGGAGCAATATGACCGCTAACCAATCGGAACATTCCATTTAAATTGTTTGCCAATACGTTTACTTTGGATTCTGTGTAAATTCTGCAGTATTACTATTCTGTCTTGCAAAATTTCATTATTTGAAGAAATACGTATTCATTAAACGACACAAAAATTAAAGAAATTTGGTTACTTGCTTTATATTTATTCTTCCAAAAGAAAATCAAAATATGCAGTATTCAAAATTTTGTACAAATGCAATCGCAATGTTTTATTTCAAAATAATAAATTTTCTTTACTTTTAATGTGCTGTGTGTATTTTGAAGGAATTGCAGGATAATTACTGCGGTTTATATGTCATGTTAAAGAGATCATCATAAATATAAAAATGTGCATCAGCAGTAAGCTAACGGAATCATCAATAAGTGCCATATCATAGGTGAAATGGATTTCTTTCAGTATTTTAGAAATTATAGATTCCTATATACAATACGATACTTAAAAATCCAATTCATCTCTCGTAGACATGGATAGTGAATAATTGATTTTCAAGTATTAAACATTTCTTCGTAATTTTTTGCTAAAACTTCGTAATTTGTTGTTGTCCTTACCAGGAACTTACTAAATGTTTCCCGATAATTGGTAGTTCATTAAACAATTTAAAAGCTTAATAAAAGGTTAAACTCGAAAAACAAAATGTAGTTTTTAGGATAGTTTTAATGGCTTTTAACTTCTCGAAGAGCACAATTTCTGGAATTCGCAATAATAACAAGAAAATTATATTCTTCTCTACAGGAATTTATAATACAATTAAATTGGAAACACTTGCATTTCGATTTCATAGCTATCTTATTAATGTGAATTTAGAAACTTGCAATAAAATTCCCCAAGAACTGATCATTAATGTACACTGCTGGCCACCGTAAATGCAACACCCTGAAGGAAGCATGCAAATAACACGAAATTTACAACATACATTAGCGGAGTTGGGATATGCAAATGATTAGAATTTCAGCGCAGACGCACATCACGCGCGCCTGTGGCGCCACTTCATAGCGCTATTTAAGGCTTGGAGTTTTCGACGATTTTAAGTTCGGCAATGGTGTTTTTCTTGTGGTTTTTTCAAAAAAACGATCAATTTGCCTCGTAGTAAACAGCGATCATCGTTTGATCAAGTATCCGAGTTCGACAGAGAAAGGATAGTGGCCTACCGAGAGTGTGGATTATCGTTCAGGGAAATCGGTAGTCGTGTTGGACGAAACCAAACAACTGTAATGCGGATATGTGACCGTTGGATGCAGGAGGGTACGGCGGACCGACGTGCTCGATGGCATCCACCTCAGTGCACCACTTCACGTGATGACAGGACCATTGTGCGCATGATAGTGACGGATCGCTCAGTCACATCACGAACCATACCACAGCACATTCAGTCTGTAACGCATCATCCAGTGTCTGTGCGTACCGACGCCGTTTACAGCAGAGTGGTCTGTCCGCAAGACGTCCATTGCTTCGTCTATCCTTGACGCAGAACCACAGAAGTTTCCGCCATTGGTGCGATGAAAGAAGGATGTGGACGGCAGAATGGGATGAAATTGTCTTTATGGACGAGTCACGCTTCTGTCTGCAACACCACGATGGTCGGTTTCGAGTCTGGAGACACCGTGGAGAGAGGATGCTGAACAGCTGCGTTATGCACCGCCACACTGGTCCTGCACCGGGTATTATGGTATGGGGCGGTATTGGATATCACTCTTGCACTCCTCTAGTACGCATTGTCAGTACTTTAAACAGCCAGCGCTACATCTCTGAGGTGTTGTCCTTCCTTACCTTCGGGGCTTGCCCACAGCCATATTTCAACAGGATAATGTGCGACCACACGTGGCACGCATTGTCCAAAGGTTCTTTGTCAATCGTCAGATTGAATTGCTTCCCTGGCCGGCTCTCTCTCCGGATCTTTCGCCGATGGAAAACATGTGGTCCATGGTTGCTGAACGACTGACCCAGATTACATCCCAAGCTGCCACACCAGATCAACTTTCGCAACGTGTAGAAGCTGCTTGGTCTGCTGTACCCCAAGAACACATCCAGTTTCTTTGAATCAATGCCCAGTTGTGTGACAGCGGTGATTTCCAACAATGTCGGCTACTCTGGCTACTGATTCTGGAAGAAACCACAGTTCACAGAAGTCTATAAATTTAATCATTTGATACTTGGTCAACATGTTATCTACTAAATAAATTTTGTTGTGATATCTCTTGTCTTTCTTGGTGTTGCAATTTGGGTGGCCAGCAGTGTATTAAGAGGAGAGCTGAATATTTACATGGAGATCATTTACTTTTTTAAGCTGTAGAACTCCTTTTGAATTGAAAGTCTGAAACTCATTGAAAGAATTAACAAAAAACCATTAATTATAATTGTATAAATATTTATTTACTTAAAGTTCTTAATCATTAAATCTAAATTGACTGCATTTGAAAATCACGGTTAAAGAATACCTACCTATCTACCTAATAATATAATGAAAATCTAAATGTAATTAAGACCTTCCTATGAAGCCTTTCTTCTCCACGATAATCAAAATTTCCCAAATTAGTGTATTTGTTTGAAAATCACATTTGTAGCATTGCAAATTTGTTTTAGACGGCTGCATTGATTGAAGCAGCATTTCTAAACGACAGTGAATATGTGGGTGACCGCCCCACGTGACTTGCTACTTTGTCGTTTTTGACTTGAATGTCGAAAAATGTTGCTAATTTCAGTATTGTGGTGCATAAATATTTTATTTTCCAATTATTCTGCATCTCACTGCGTTCTTACCTACATACTTATTTATATTTGCGTTTTAGAATTGCAATTATTTCTCTATGAAGGACTATTGGAGAAATGTTCAATTCTGTGGACGCTCATCACGTGACCAAAGAAATATATTTATGATTAAGTGAGACCACCTTTCGATGGACTTTACTAATTCCTCGGCTTTGGATACGGCTTGACTGATCAGATGTTTTTGCTACTCACGTGACAACTGCTCACACTCCCCCTGCAACTTCAATGCTGTCTTCTGAACCCATAATCATTCATTCCTCTACCTGAAGCGCCAGTCTAGGCATCAAACTCATAACAGCCTAAACACGTTGTGCGAAACTGCACATAATCGCGACTTACAGCGACACTTGGAATTAAGACCTTTCAATCGCTAGGAACAAAAACTCGTATGTGATAAAATTATCACAAATAAATGTAAACCCAGTTATTTGAGTTAAAAAGAACCCAACTTATTCAGGTAAAATATTTATTCTAATATTCAGTTTATATATTCAATATTTCAATTAAAGTATTTATTAATATTCAGTAGTAGAAAACCATAAAACCATAAATCTTAGCTCGACCAGTGTTTGAGTGGTTAAGATCGTTGAATACTCGTAATTTGACTTGTTTTGAACCTAGGCTAACGGACTGGCTTGTGGTTTTCCCTAATTTTCTGTATTACAAGGTTTGTTCTTCCAAACTAGAAATCTTTGAGCGTTTTACGTCACTGATTCATAGTATGCTTCAAAGTATCTTCTCTCTTTGTGTCTTTATTTCTCCGACATTTGTTACTCAAGTGATGAACTCATTGAATTCAAACGTTGGGAATGGCGCAACCTTGTTTATCTACTGACCTTGAGTTTTTCCATATGTAACGTGAATACGAGCCACTTCTCCACAGAAAGCCTTCCCGTTAGGCAAATAGCAATCGTAGGGTTTACCGTATCCAGATAACCAAACCTAACTCAAGCTAACCGGTGACGATTTTTGTATGTAGTGAAACTGTTTACGATAATGCCCTGATTATCGTTTACAATTCACTTAGCTGTTAATCGCTTATAACTAGTGTGCTATATCGATCTCTTATCGTCTGTTATAATCCAAGGTAAAATTCTTACCTGTTTAAAGCGAACTGCATAATTTCAGATGGAACGCTTTCTTGACTGGTCTCAACTTAAGTCGCACTCATACGTTCAATTTTTTTTTCACTTTAATGATCACGTGGAGGTCCGAATAATGATTTAGCGTACATGAAGCTTTTCTGTAATAACAAACACATTGAATAGCTTCGACAGTATTCTACAGGGATTCGTTTGAACTTGGCATCTGTCAGTAGACGCGGTGCTGATCTTCAAGTGGTGTTCCATTAGCACAAAATTTTATATATCTTCCACCGGGATATAGTACTTTCTTTGGCTTTATTTGTGTCAAACCTAATATTAATATTTTGCGCTACAAGTTCTGCAGATGTTCCAGTTACAACACACAGACGAAACGGTGGTATATTCAGTAGTATGTTCTATATGATTCACTTTAGTGAGATCATCTTCAAAAGGCGTTACACTTTTTGATGGCCTTTGCATCACAGGCCTGTACTACGAAATTTATAATGGATATTCTGACATAGCACACATGGTGGTAGTAGTTGGGTTCCTGGCGCATAATCTCAACCATGATCTTAGTGGAACATTCTTGGGTTCCGAAAATTTTTTTCCACCGTATTTGCAATCGGATATTTCAACCCAATAATAATACGAGGTTTTGATATTATTTACAGCAGGAA
>KK120743.1:14768-32270 GCA_000611955.2 Stegodyphus mimosarum | reverse complement strand
GCAGGAAAATTATTTTGCAATTAGTACGGCGCAGAGGACTCTTATTTTCTTTCAATTTACCTGTTATAAAAAGTACTTCAAAAAGTTTTGAAGCTATCCACTTATCGCTGACTCTCACAAAAGTAGCCAAATGTTGTTACCAATATGTCTCGAGGAAACGTTAGTAGGACTTGATTATAGCTGAGAAACAGAAAGCCTGATCTTACGAGGTGGTAGTGGATTTTCTGGTACAAAACCTTAAAGTTTATACGAACCGAAAACATCAGATATTGCAAGAAAAAATTAGATACAAAAACAAGTTATAACACAACAGACACTTAAAACTGCAGTAAATTTATAAAATTAAAAGAAGTAATAAAATTATCAATAAGATAAGAATAACTACGCAAAATTCAAATCATGATTTCACAAGCACAACAAGACTAAAATCAAAAAACACGAGGTACAGTAAAATACAGTCAGAAGTTTTAAGAATTAGCTTTGAAGAAAACCTAAATATTCTCATATTATTCCTTATAATCCTTCTTTTCTCTCGTTTTAAAAAGCAATATAGGTACGGAATCTCTTTAAAAACATTGTTTCTATGCTTCAAATTGTTTTAATTGGTCACTGAAAGTCGTCAGATATTTTTTAACTATTTCCCGTATCACGAACAATAATTATACGATTTCTCATTTTGATAGGTAACGTAGATGAGCAAGCTATTATCATTAAGATCACGAAGTATACCGTATCTCCACGCCTTACCATAAGCTTTCTCAATGTAAAAAAATATAGACAAGACGATTTCTTCCAAAAAACGCTTTACGGGTAGATGTCTCCAAACAGAGCATGTTCTCTGTGGTTGCCCTTCCCTTTCAAAAACCGCTTTGATAAGGAGATATAATGTTATTCTTTTCCAAGAAATAGACTAGGCGGTTGTTTACCATTTTTTCAAACAGCTTGCAGACACAGCTCGAAAAGGCAACCGGCCGTTAGTTCGAGAGATTCCTTGGGTCTTTCCCTGGCTTAGTGATAGGAATGACTACAGCCCTGCTCCATGCACTGGAAAAATTACGCTACTTCCATAGCTATCGTAAAGAGCGAGAAGGGCAATTAGCTAATTACAGGGCAGATGCTTCATAATTTCGTAATTTCCGCCATCAAGACCCGGAAAAGACCGGTGTGTCTGTGACAAAGCTCTCTTTAACTCAAGCATAGAAAAATCTCTAATACAGGTCTCCGAGTTGAAAATGTTGAATGCACTAGGATTTCTCACAGGCTAATGCTTTGTAGAAAGAAATGAGGGAGAATAATTTATGCTGGAAGAAAAGGTTGCAAATATCTCACCAATAGTGGTCGCAGTGTATTCTGTGCAGATAATCACTCGGCCGTCTTTTTGCAGACAGTAAAGCGAGTAGTCTTTATATATTCCGCATGCTTTTCAAACTCTTTCTCAAGTCCGCAAACAAGACGTTATTGATAACATTTATGAAATCCAGAAATCCCTCTGGCTCTGCTGTCTTAAATTTCCTGCATTTGCTTTGGCTTTTTTAAAGACTGCCATGCTTCGCAAAATAGGGCATTTGCGAAAAATTGTTCAAGCTTTTCTCTATTTTCTCAGTACTTTCTGACTATCATGGTTTAGAATATTTTATAAATTTTCCTGGTATCCCAGCAATACAGAGTGTAGCTGCCTGAATAATAGCATTAGCAGTTGCTTCCACTGCATCATAGATACACACATCTTCTACCATTTCTTCTTTGAGCTGTGTAACAGAAAAAAAAACCTTCCTACTCTCCTCCAACAAATATAAAGCGAGGGGATTTCGACATGAGGTTTGCTTCTCTTCGTGCGAGAGAGATAAAAATGTGACAATGAGAGCTGTTTTAAAGATCATTACCGTCACTAAAAGTGCAAAACGGCAACACAGATGGCAAGTGGTGGTACTAGAATTTCTGACGCAAAGCTCTAAAGGCCATATGCGCCAAACACAGGATTGACGTGCAAGCTATTGTACATACATTAGAAGAAATATAGAAACAAACAGCACACTTGTAAAACCAAGGAAAGTAGTAAAATAATGAAATGGTGGTATGAATTGTTTCAGATAATGATAATGATATATGCAGATATAGATATAAAATCATAAAACAATTGATTCATTAAAATTAAAATACATAGCATTAAAATTCTAACATAAAATCTCAAGATAAATTCAAATTAAATAATAGAGGCCTGTTTCTTTCAGGTACTGAAATAAATTGGTATTGACCTTTCTTCCGATTAAACGGTGGAGAGGCAGGTCACAGTTATTAAAATACTTTGGACGAAGACTATTAAAATATGGACACTCGATTAAAATGTGATGAACTGATAGACAAACATTACAATTTGGACAAAGAGGCTTATTCTCAGCTTTTAACAGATAGTTATGTGTCACTCTAGTGTGACCAATTCTGAGCCGTGTCAAAAGAACTTCCTCCTTACGATTTCTAGTAGAAACCCAAATATCTATTTTTGGCTTCACGCTTCTTAACTTGTTACAGGGTTGAGAGTTCCAAACTTGCTGCCATTTCATTAGGATCCTATGTTTCATGACGCGACCGATATCTTTCAAAGGGATGGGGCGATTGAAGAGTTCAACAGCAGATTTTGCTGTGATGTCTGCCAGCTCATTACCCTTTATTCCTGTATGCCAGGGAACCCAGTAGTGCAGAATTTCATATCCAGCTTGAGTGCATGCACTAACACAGGATTCTCGGTGCTGGAAAAAGATTCTAAGGCTTTCAATGCACTGTAGGAGTCTGTATATATAATGAATTTTTTTATGGTTTAGCGTATGAGATGCACAAAAATGCGTAATATATGGCAGTCAGTTCAGAGGTTAGGACTGAGGAAGCGTCGTGTAAACGTCTGCCCTCAACGTGGTCACCAATTATAACCGACATTCCAACATGACAAGTTGACTTAGCTCCATCTGTATAAACGAAAAGTGACTTCTATATTTATACCTGTGCTCAGCAAAAAGTTGTGTAATTTTAGTGGTTGCTTTGTTGTAATTGTTGAAAATATCAAGAAGCTGGATTTGAGCATTTTCCCAAGGTGGGATTTCAAAATGCTGTACTGGTTGTGGGGGCATATCAGACAGGGAGAGTTCTTCAATAAGAGGACGAACTCTGGCAGGAAAAGAAGGCACACAGGATGGACGTGCTTCAAATAAAAGATCATAGGTATTATAAAGTAAACACAGTTTATAAGGATGATCAGGTTGAGACAATATACTATAATACTGTAAGAGAGACAACTCTTCAGGCCTCAAACATAGTGATGGTTCGTAGCAGTCAACATAAAAACTGTGGACAGGAGATGTCCTGAAAGCACCAGAACAAATCCGCAGAGCTTGATGATGAACAGGATCTAGTTTTAACAACACTGAAGACCGAGCGGATCCGTAGACAACTGAGCCGTAGTCTAGTCTAGAGCGAACAAGAGCTCTGTAAATGCGAAGCATACAGCAACGCTCTGCACGCCAGGAGATGTTCGCCAAGAGTTTTAAAATATTTAAAACTTTCATACACTTCTTTCTCAGTTGTTCGGCATGAGAAAGGAAAGTCAATTTTCGGTCGACATCACCCCTAAAAATTTTACTTCAGGTGCAACTGGAATCATTGACCCTTTGAGATGTAATTCAGGCTCAGGATGGAGACCTCGCTTTTTACAAAAGTGCACGCACACAGTCTTCTGTTTCGAAAACGTAAATCCTTGAATGTCTGCCCATTCCTGGATCCTGTTCAAAACGATCAGGAGCTGCCTCTCTACATGTCTCATATCAAACAATACCACAGGCACAGAAGATGCCACAACAGAAAGGATTAAAAGTATCATGAATAATGTATTCCTCAGCGATGACCCCCAGAATGACTCAGATCTGAGAAGAAACAACTTACAACCTCCCAACACTGATGATCCCCCATTTACCAACTTTGAAATCTCTAGAATAGTCAAACATCTACCAAAGAAAAAAGTGCCAGGCCCGGATGGAATCGATAATTCCCTGATCAAATTCTTCGCAAGCAATTTCCAAACCTACTTCTGAAAATCTTTAATAAATGTCTGCAAGTCAAGTTATTTCCCTCCAGCTTCAAAACAGGGCAAATTATTCTCTTCAAAAAGAAAGGACATGATACACAAAATTCAAGTTCTTACAGGCCCATCAATTTACTACCTTCTGTAGGCAAAGTCTTTGAGAGAGCCCTGGCAAATCGCTTAAGGCATCACATTAAGAAAGAAAACTGTGGAAGTCAATTCCAATTTGGGTTCACCCCGAACAGAAGTACCATTCATGCTTATAAGTACAGTAATAGAGCAAATATCCAGCAATAAATCTCAGAACTTGCACTCAGCGTTTCTCTGCCTAGATCTTAAAAAGGCATTTGATTCTCTGTGGTGGCCTGAGGTCTTAGGCACACTCAGAGAAATCAAATGCCCGAAAAATATCTACCAAACCATTCAAAGCTACTTTACAGATAGAAAAAGTATTATTTTGTCCAATAACAGACTAATCAAAAAGAATCAAGAAAGAGGCTGTCCGCAAGGTTCCTGCCTCAGCGTGCATTTCTGGAATCTGGCTTTCGATAAAATTATCCAACACAAATGGCCGTCACACACAACATGCATCGCTTTCGCTGACGATACGGCCTTTGTTGTTAATGGTAAAACACGAGACGTGCTTGAGAATAATGTAAATAGCACACTAAATATTTTTAATGAATTATGCAAGTAGCAAAAACTAATCATATCTTACGAAAAGTCACAAGCAGCAATCTTCAACAACCCATCACAGAAAATCTCCAGACTCTCAAAATTTCATATCGAAAATAAAAAGATCACAATTTCCAAATCTATTAAATATCTAGGCATTATCATAGATAACAAACTGAACTTTGCGGACCATCTAGATTATGTAAAAAAAAAATATCTAAAATAGCAAACTTACGAAGAATGCAAGGAATTGGCTGGGGCATTAACACAAAAATACAAAAGGTGATTTATTTTTCTGTTATCGAAAAAATAGCTGCTATGGAGCAGCAATTTGGGCAAACCCAATGTTCTCCCGTAAACTGAAAAAACTACAAACAATTCAAAAGCCTTTTCTCCTCAACTACACCAGAGGATATAGGACAACATCGAATGCCGCATTGTGTCAGATTGCTAAAATTTCCCCTCTCTTCATAACAGCAGAAAAAGAGTATACAAAATCAACTGTATTGCACTTAAGAAAGAATTGCACCCACAATGGAACAGAATTCAAAGCAGAATGCTACTGCACTTCCTCACACCCGTATGAGCGACATCCTGAAGTGAAGAATAATATAACTCTCTGCATCGACAAAGAGCCATTCATGAACAAATTCCCTCAAATCTAAACAGATGGTTCTGGCCTGGTGATGTGATGAGTGAAATTTTTTTGGCGCAAAACCAGGAATGATTATATCGCGCCAAACACAAGGTGATGAGATATAAAGTTATACATAACACAGTGAAATTAAAGTACCTATGAATTGAAAAAGTAGATAAAGAAATGTACAAAATCCAAGGGATGAGGTTATATAAAATCAGCTAAAATCACAAGTGTTGAAACTAACATACAAAATTAAAATCAGTTTAGATGAGGTGATAAACACCAATGTCTTTCAAATAGTAAAATAAGTTACGATTAACCTCTCTTCCAATTAAATGGTCGAGAGGTAAGTCACAGCTGTTAAAATATTTCTGACGAATACTATTAAAAGATGGACATTCAATTAAAAGGTGACGGACAGTTAAACATACACCACATTTTGAGCACAGGGGCTCAATGTCAGCATTTAAAAGATATTTATGTGTCATTCTGGTGTGACCGATTCTAAGTCTTGTCAAAAGAACTTCCTCCTTACGTCTTCCAGTAAATTTCCAAAGTTCGATTCTAGGTTTCACGCTCTTTAATTTATTAAAAGACTGAACATCCCAAAACTGCTGCCATTTTTCCAATATCTTTTGCTTTATAAAACTACTAATGTCTGTGATAGGGATGAGGTGACTGGATATTTCTACAGCTGATTTTGCGACGACATCTGCCCGCTCATTACCTTTTATACCGGTATGCCCGGGAACCCAGCAATAGAGAATTTCCAATCCGAGCATTTTTAATTTCAAGTTGAGTTTCAGGATATCAAAAATTACCGGATTATGGGTGTTCGAAAAAGCTTCTAAAACTTTTAGCGCGCTGTAGGAATCTGAATAAATTATAAACTTTTTCTGCCGTCGCTTTGATACGTACAAAAGTGAATGATATATTGCGGTAAGTTCAGCTGTTAAGACTGAGGAAGCGTGGTGCAAACTTCTGCCTTCTACATGGTCACCAATTACAAATGCCGTCCCAACGTGACAAGTTGACTTTGAACCATCTGTGTATATTGGAATATATTCTTGATATTTATACCTGTGATCAGCAAAAAGTTGGGTGTAGATGACATTGTTAGTGTGTTTTTTCATCTGATGCGAAAAAATTTCAAGAATCTGGATTCCTGCCTGTTCCCAAGGAGGAATTTCAAAGTATTGCATGGCTTGGGGGGATATATCAGACAGGGAGAGTTCCTCGATCAGAGGGCGAACTCTCAAAGAAAACGGAGGCACACAGGATGGCCGTGCATCAAATAAAGTGTCACAGCTGTTATCAGTCAAAGCTAGCCTATTAGGATTGTCAGGTTGTGATAAGATGCTAAAATAATGCAAGAGAGACAACTGCTCACGCCTCAAACTAAGTGATGGTTCATGGCAATCAACGTAAAGACTCTGAACAGGAGATGTCCTGAAAGCTCCAGAACAAATCCTCAGAGCTTGATGATGCACAGGATCTAGTTTTAGCAACACAGAAGACCGAGCTGATCCGTAGATAACTGAGCCATAGTCCAGTCTAGAGCGGACAAGCGCTCTATAGATGCGAAGCATGGAGCATCGATCAGCACCCCAGGAGGTATTCGCCAGGACTTTTAGTATATTAAGTGCTTTCATGCACTTCTTTCTCAGCTGTAAAACATGGGAAAGGAAAGTTAGTTTCTGGTCGAATACCATTCCTAAAAATTTTGCTTCAGGTGCAACTGGAATGATAGATCCATTAAGGTATAATTCAGGCTCAGGATGGAGACCTCTCTTTCTACAAAAATGCACGCAGACGGTCTTCTGTTCAGAAAACGTAAATCCCTGCTTGACTGACCATTCGTGGATCTTATTCAATGCGATCTGCAGCTGCCTCTCTATATGTCTCATATCTGCCCCTCGACAACTAATCTGGAGGTCGTCAACATACAAAGATCCTAAAATAGTTCGAGGAAGTTCTTTTAATACAGAGTTGATTTTCAGACTAAATAAAGTGACACTAAGAACAGAGCCTTGAGGCACACCCTCTTCTTGTTCAAAGCTTTTTGACAAAACAGAGCCAATCTTAACTTGGAAGGTCCTAGCATTCAAAAAATTCTGAATGAAAAATGGTAGGTTGCCACGCAAGCCACTATCATGGAGATCACGAAGGATCCCATACCTCCATGCCTTATCATAAGCTTTTTCAATGTCAAAAAAAATAGAGACAAGATGGTTTCTTCTAAGGAAAGCTTTACGAATAGATGTCTCCAAAAGGAGCATATTATCTATAGTGGTCCTTCCCTTTCGGAAACCACTTTGATAAGGTGATAGTACACTATTCTTTTCTAAGAAATACACTAGGCGGCTGTTTACCATCTTTTCAAACAGTTTGCATATGCAGCTAGTAAGGGCTATTGGCCGATAATTCGAGGGATTCCGCGAGTCTTTTCCTGGCTTAGCGATAGGAATGACAACAGCTCTCCTCCATGCACTGGGAAAAGTATGCTCCTTCCACACCCTGTTGTAAAGAGTGAGAAGGGCGTTCAGTGACTTATAGGATAGATGCTTCAGCATATCGTAGCTCACGCCGTCAAGACCCGGACAAGATTTGCGTGTCTGGAACAAAGCTCTCTTTAACTCAAGCATAGTAAAATCCCTATTGTAGGGTTCAGAGTTGGAGGAATTGAAAGCTATGGGATTTTTTTCGGAGCGCTGCTTAATAACAAGAAATGCGGGAGAATAATTTCTGCTGGAAGAAACGGCAGAAAATGTCTCACCAATAGTATTTGCAATTTCTTCTATGGAGCTAATCACTCGGCCATCTTTTTCCAAAAAGGAAAGTGAGTGGTCTTTATATATTCCACATGCTTTTTTAACTCTCTCCCAAACTCGTTTACTTGGTGTAGAGGATGTTATTCTTGACACATATGAAATCCAGGAATCCCTCTGGCTCTGCCGTCTTACTTTTCTCGCATTTGCTTTGGCTCTTTTGAATGCTAAATAGTTTCGCAAAGTAGGGTATCTGCGAAAGATTCCCCAAGCTTTTCTCTGTTTTTGAAGTGCTTCCTGACAGTCACGGTTCCACCAAGGTTTAGAATATTTTAGCAATTTACCCGATGTTCTGGGGATACAAAGCACAGCTGCCTGGTTTATAACATTAGTAATGCATTCCACTGCATCATCGATTTGCACATTTTCTACCATTTCCTCTGTGAGGTCAGCAACAGAAGAGAAGAGGTCCCAGTTTGCCCTTTCAACTATAAATCGAACGGGCCTTGACATGGAGTTTGCTCCTCTTCGTGCGAGAGATACAAAGATGGGGTAATGATCGCTGCTGTAGAGATCATTGCCGACACTAAAAGTGCAAAACGGTAGCAGAGACGGTGAACAAATGGCAAGATCAATGGCGTGGAATGTTCTTGTTGGCTCGTGGAAGTATGTGTCCTGCCCAGTATTGAGGAGACAAAGGCTGTGATCTTCGATCAGCTGCTCAATTTGTCTTCCTCGTGAATTGGTGTCTTTACTTCCCCAGAGCGGACTGTGCCCATTAAAATCTCCTATAAGAAGAAAAGGTTCAGGCAGCTGCTTTACAAGCTCATTTAAACGCTCTTGATCAATGTGCTCATTTGGAGGCAAATAAACTGAAACTACGGAAAATACGACATTGAAATTTATTTGCACAGCGACAACTTGGAGGGATGTCGTCAGAGAAAGTGTATTTGATGGATAGTCCAGTGAGGTAAGGAGGCCTACACCTCCACTGGCACGCTCACTTGCAATATTATCTTTCCTGACGAAGGAAAACCTCCGAAGTTTTGCTGGCTGTTCCGGTTTCAGGTTAGTCTCCTGTAGAGCGAAACATACAGGATGATGAGCGTTGATGATATCTTTTATATCTGTCAAATTCCGGTGGAAGCCGCGACTGTTCCAAGAGACGAGGGTGGCCATTATGTTTGATGTTTGTTCTTTCTGTGTTCTTTCTTAGTTTTTCGCGGAAGCAGATGCTTGGGAGTTTCCAGCCCCTCCTCTACTTCCATACTATCCGAATCCAGAGAATCAGTTATCATGCCGTCGTGTGAGCTATTACTAAGGCTTCTATTTTTATTATATGTTTTCTGAGCGGTATTTTTTGGTTTATTTTGTATTTGTATTTCTTTTTTTTTGAACGGAGTGTGTCGGTTTTTCATTTTTCTGCCTGCTTGTAGTCTCCTGAGATTTATTTGGGTAGGTTTGGGTGCTGACTGAAGTTTGTGTTCCAAAAGATCTTGTTGACTTAACAGCGTTAGCATAGGAAATGTTTGGTCGGGTCTGTGTGCTTTGAACTAGCACACAGACCCGACCAGACCCACTTAGGCTTCGGCATATGATATGTTTTTGTTGACTTTTGTTGTTTGTATTTCCTTTTCTAATTTCCATTTGGGGCACGAGCGAGAAAACGCTGGATGTTCGCCTTTGCAGTTTATACACAGTGGGGCAGCAGTACATGTATCACTATCGTGGCCAACCATAGCACAACGTGCACACGTGAGTTTGCCACGGCAGGAGATCTTAGAGTGACCAAAGCGCTGGCACTGGAAACATCGCATCGGGTTTGGAATATATGGGCGTACAGGGCAATTGAGGTATCCAGCTTTAATATTCTTAGGCAGATCAGGCGATTTGAAGGTCAGGATCACATGTTTTGTGTCTATCAACTGACCTTCCTTACGCATCTTGATCCGCCTTGCAGCACAGACGTTTTGGTTGGCTAGCTCGGAAACGAACTCTTCTTCGGAAACAGACAGAAGGTCGAAGTCCGAGATTACGCCTCTAGAATAGTTTAGTGTTTTGTGTACTGTTACAGTTACATCAATTTGCCCGAGCTTGGTTAATTTAAAGAGGGAGGCATACTGTATAGCTGAAGTTGTGTCAATTAGCAAATCTCCAGACCGAAGACGCTTTATGTTTCTTGGCTCACCTATGGATGAATGAATATATTTGTTTATTAGAAATGGAGATATCTTTTGCATTTCGCCAGAAGGACTTGAGACCAAAAGGAAACGTGGACAATTATTAGGACTATACACATCTGTTTCAGTACGTACTTTTTTCACAGTTGGCGTTTCAGGAGCATTGGCATTTGAAAGGACAGGACTGGATTCTGGGTGACTTATAACATATATTTTATGAGATGCCATATTGAAGAGATTAAAGATTCGGGTCCGACCGCCCCACCCACCACGGAGCCCAACAAGGGAACACAGATTCCTGTGTTAGGGCTAGCCAGACCTATACGCAAACTGAAGCCCCACAGTCGGCTTTCCCGAAAGCAGGAACTCCCGAGAGCTTATCCCCAAGCCACTGACACAAGGACTAGTGACTAGCCGATTGACACCCGTGAGGACGACAAGGTGCCACCCGTTTAGCTGAAGCAGAGGCCAAAGCAGTGTGTTGGGGACAGTACCTCGCCCCTCAACTACCAGGACCCTCCTTTCCAGCGACACGGGTCTCCACGCACGGCAAACACGTGGGCAGTTTTCTCGTCATTGGAAAACTAGAGACAAGGGCTGTTCTAGTCTCTCATAACGAGCCCCAACCTCCGAAGAGGAAAACCACAAGGGAGAAAGGAAAGACGAAAGTTTCAGCTCAGAGGAGAGGAGACGGAAAAGAGGATAGATCACTGGGGCTCCAGGATCGTGACACCCGTCTCACCAAGAAGATGATCCCGTGAAGAGCTAGGGTACCTCGGGATCGCCACACCCGTACTCACAAAAGTGAGCCCCTGAGGGGGGTTCTGGCCTGGACTGCGGAAAAGGATGTGCGCTAAAAGTATACTTAGGTAATCATTTGACAGAAGAGCAGAAATTTCAACTAAACGTAGAAAACAGTGTCTTCCAAACAGAAGCAATCGCAATATTAGAAGCCATCAAATACAGTATACGCCATTCCTTTAAAACTTGCCATCTTTTTACAGATAGCTTATCCGTCATGCACGCAATAGCCTCCCCAACGAATAGATCCCCAATAATCCAGGAAATCCTCAGTACTGCCTCTAACACAACCAACCAGCATTTCATAATATCATGGATTAAAGCTCATGTCGGCAACAAGGGCAATGAGGAAGTGGATGCCCTAGCAAAAGAAGCAGCTAGGGGCCTCAATGCAACGAAACTATCCATTCCATGGCCAGACTCCCACCTCAAGATGCAACTCAAAATTGCTTTTGAAAAAGCATGGCAGAACTGGTGGGACTTCGCTGAACAGGGAGGCGCACATACGACCTGTATCCAAAAATATGCTCTACCCCAAACGTCATAAGTAGACAAATAACATGCCTGATATCAGGCCACGGCCCTTTCCCCACATACTTCTACAAGAGGAATCTCTCACTTTCAGATCTTTGTGTATGTGGGCAGAGGGGAGATCCAGAACATTACCTATTTACATGCACCATAACAGCAAATCTGCACCTAACAAGACCAAGACTAGACCAAGATGTGAATCCGTATCTCAAATGCGCACTCAATAATAGCCATATGAGGAAGCGCATATCTCAAATAATGGACACTCTGGCATCAAAGGGTCTAGAACTGTGCAACACAGAGTGATCCTCCAACTCATTCATTAAAGAATAACCCCCAATGATTAAAGTTCGAATCCTTAGCTAACACAGCAAATAATGAAAACATTTCAAAATAGTTCAAATCGTCATATAATTGGTAAGAAGCACTTAAACACACCAGCTAGTCAACGAACTTATATGAGTAACTCAATTATTCCAAAAATTCAATGTGTTCATCAACAATCAAATTAAACGCATAGATCGAATCTACAAACAATGAACGACTAGGTATGATGAACATGCAATAGCAGCCAAAGTAGACATTGGCATAAGACAGTGACGCCGCCAGCAGTGGCAGAGCTTGTGATGTGGCTTGTTCTAGACAACAGAAGCACCTCTACACCAAAAGGGCACCGTGGGTCCCAGGAAGGCTTTGCTAATCTGGATAGCTAGCGTAAAGGGCCTATACCTACTTACCCAGGGTAAATAATAAGTGGCCCCCTACACTTATACCTAACATAACCTACATGTCTCATATCTGCACCTCGACAGCAAATTTGTAGGTCATCAACATATAGACATCCTAAAATGGTAGGAGGAAGTTCCCTTAATACAGCATTTATTTTTAGGTTGAACAGGGTTACCCTAAGCACACAGCCTAGAGGCACACCCTCTTCCTGTTTGAAAACATTTGACAAAATAGAGCCAATCCTTACTTGAAATGTTCTAGCTTCCAAAAAATTTTAAATGAAAAATGGTAGGTTGCCACGCAAGCCAGTATCATGAAGATCACGAAGTATACCCTATCTCCATGCCTTATCATAAGCTTTATCAATATCAAAGAATATCGAGACAAGGTGGTTTTTCCTAACAAAAGCTTTTCTAATAGATGTTTCCAAAAGGAGCATCTTGTCTATGGTTGTCCTACCCTTTCGAAAACCACTTTGGTAAGGCGAAATTCTATTATTGCTCTCCAAAAAATAGACTAAACGGCTGTTTACCATTTTTTCAAACAGCTTGCATATGCAACTCGTAAGGGCAATTCACCGATAGTTAGAGGGATTCTTCGGGTCTTTCCCTGGCTTAGCTATAGGAACCACAACAGCTCTCCTCCACGCACTGAGAAAATTTCGCTCTTTCCATACCCTATTGTAAAGAGTGAGTAGGGCAGTTAGTGACTTACGGGACAGATGCTTCAGCATTTCGTAATTCACGCCATCAAGACCCGGGCAAGACCTATGTGTCTGCAACAGAGCTCTTTTTAACTCTAGCATAGTTAAATCTCTGTTATATGGCTCAGAGTTGGAAGAGTTGAATGTGATGGGATTTCTCTCAGAGCGCTGCTTTATAGAAAGAAATGCAGGTGAGCAATTTCTATTGGAAGAAACGGCAGCAAATGTCTCACCAATAGTATTCGCAATTTCTTCTACGGAGCTAATCACTCGGCCATCTTTTTCCAAAAAGGAAAGTGAGTGGTCTTTATATATTCCGCGTGCTTTTTTTATCTCTTTCCCAAACTCGCTTACTAGGCGTAGATGATGTTATTGAAGACACATATGAAATCCAGGAATCCCTCTGGCTCTGCCTTCTTACTTTTCGAGCATTTGCTTTCGCTCTTTTAAACGCTATAAGGTTTTGCAAAGTAGGATACCTACGAAAAATTCCCCATGCTTTTTTCTGTCCTTTCAGCGCTTCATGGCAGTCACGATTCCACCATGGTTTTAAATACTTCAAAATTTTTTCTGATGTTTTAGGAATGGAAAGCATAGCTGTCTGTATAACAGTATTAGTAACTGCTTCAACTGCGTCATCGATATGCACATCTTCTACCATGTTCCCCGTGAGCTCTGCAGTGGAAGAGAAGAGTTTCCAGTCTGCCCTATCACGTATGAACCGTGGGGTTCTGGACATGGGGTTTGCTCCTCTTCGTGCAAGAGACACAAAAATGGGATAGTGATCGCTGTTCTAAAGATCATTTCCCACACTAAAAGTGCAAAATGGCAACAGAGATGGTGAACAGATGGCAAAGTCGAGAGCGTGAAATGTGCTTGAAGGTTCATGGAAGTATGTACTCTGCCCATTATTCAGGAGACAAAGGCTATGATCTTCGATCATCTGCTCAATTTGTCTTTCTCAGGAGTTTGTATCTTTACTTCCCCAGAGCGGACTATGGCCATTAAAATCCCCTATTATAATAAATGGTACAGGCAGCTGCTCTATAAGATCATTTAAATCCTGCTGATCAATGTGCTCATTTGGAGGCAAATACAGAGAAACGACTGAAACAACAATGTGAAAATTTGCTTGGATAGCAACAACTTGGAGGGATGTCGTCAAAGAAAGCGCACTTCATGGATAGTCCAGTGAGGTGAGGAGGCCTACACCCCCACTGGCACGCTCACCTGCAAGATTTCCTTTCCCGAGGAAAGAGAACCTCCGGAGTTTTGCTTGTTGTTCTGGTTTCAGATTTGTTTCTTGTATTGCTAAGCACACAGGATAATAAGCATTAATTATAGATTTGATATCGAGCAAATTTCGGTGGAAACAGCGATAGTTCCATGAGACGAGGGTGGCCATTATGATTTCTGTTTGTTCTTTCTGTGCTGCTTTTTAGTTTTTCGTGGGAGGAGACGACTGGGAACTTCTAGACCCTCTTCTATTTCCATACTATCTGAATCAACAGATTCAGAAATAATCCCATCAAGAGAGCTATTGCTGGGGCTTCTGTTTTTATTAACTGTTTCCTGAGTGAGAGTTTTCGCTTTGCTTTCAATTACTGTTTCTTTTCTTTGTACTATATGTGCTGAGTTTTCTTTTTTTCTGCTGTTAATAATCGGCTGGGTTGTATTTGGTAGAGTCTGTATACTAACTCAAGTTTGGGTGGCAACTGTACGAGATGATTTAAGAGCACTGGTGTAAGATGTATTTGGTCGAACCTGTGTGCTTTGAACTAATCTTCTGGCTTCAGCATATGAGATGTTCCTTGCAACTTTTGTAGTCTGCACTTTTTTTCATATTTCCATTTCGGCAGAGGAGAGAAAATGCTGGGTGTTCACCGGAATTTACACATAAAGGCGCAGCAGTGCAGTTCTCACAATCATGACCAATCTGTGAGCATCGGGCGCATGTAATGCTGCCACAAGACATCTTAGAATGGCCGAAGCGCTGGCATTGGAAGCATTACATGGGGTTTGGAATATAAGGTCTTACTGGATAATTTAGGTATCCGGCCTTAATATTTTTAGGCAGATCAGGCGAGTTGAAAGTCAGGATCACGTGTTTCGTGTCGATCAACTGTCCTTCCTTACGCATCTTGATCCGCTTAGCACCACAGACGTTTTGGTCAGATAGCCCCGATGTGATCTCTTCTTCAGGAACATAGAGAAGGTCGACTTCCGAGATTACACCCCGACAAACATTGAATGTCTTATGTGATGTTACAGTGACATTTGCTTGGCAAAGAAGAAGCATGATTGAAGGGCAGACGATGTGAAGAGACCTCACCACCGTTAACACGGAAATTACAAACCCTATCTTTCCTAATAAAAAAATCTCTTAGAAACTTAATGTCTTGATTAGGTTTCAAGAGCGTTTCTTTTGTTGCAAAATAGATTGGATGATGATTTTCGATCAGATCAGATCAGATTCGATCAGATCTTTAAGTCTGACAAGATTTTTACTTCAATCCTCAACAGCTCCACGACAATAGAGTAGCCATTAAGAGCTCTTTCTATGTCAATGCTACATTTTTTTGTGGGGCAGAAGGTGCTTTGGAATATCTATTTCCACCTCAGAATTAAAATCCTCAGAATACATGTTGTCCAATAAGCCTGTGCTCTTCGGATGAGATTTTGGTGGTTTTCATTTATCAGATTCTACTTTTTTAATATTTACTTGTTCTTCTTTCTGATTTGTTTGTTCTCTGCTGCTACTTGATATTGTAATTATTTTGGAATGATTGTAGATTGCGTTTCTTCCTGAATGACGGCAGCGGTTTGGGTGGCCACTGACTGGACGGATTTCACTGCATTAGCAAAAGTGACATTTGGACGGGGCTGGGTATCGGGAACCAGTCTCCTAGCTTCAGCGTAAGAGATGTTTTTTGTAACTTTGACACCTGCTCTTTCTCTATTTTCCACTTGGGACAGGATCGTGAGAAACCTGTATTTTCCTTTTTGCAATTAACAGACACGGACCCAGCAGTGCATGCATCACTGCCGTGAACCTCGGCAGGGCAGGGCACACATGTTAGTTTTCCGCGGCATGACATCTTTGTGTGGCCAAAACGCTGGCAATGAAAACATAGCATGGGGTTGGGAATGTAGGATCTTACTGGGCAGTGAAGATTACTGGCCTCTACACTTTTCGGCAGATCTGGCGAACTAAAAGTAAGGATTATGTGTTTCGTATCAATCAGCTTACGTTCTGTTCTTGATCCGCCTAGCAGAACAGACTTTCCGATCCGAGAGATCAGTTACAACCTCCTCTTCTGAAACCGAAACAAGATCGATCTCTGAAATCACTCACTTTGTGTGCTAAAACAGGTACTTCAGGATGCCCAATGTTCTTCAATCCGAGAAGTGTTACAGACTGGGTAGGACTACTGGTTTTGATTATCAAGTCAACAGAAGAGAGACGTTTAATATTTTTTGGCTCACCGATGTTCGATTCCATATGCTTTGGTATGAAAAAGGTAAGAGTATTTTTAGCTCGGATGGTGAACTGTTTACTACTAGAAAATGAGAAGGATTAGAACTAGATTCTAATCTATTAACTAGATTATAAGTATTAACTAAATTCCAATTTAAATACATATTTGTATTTAAATTGTAATTTGCGCACAATTTGCAAAAAGGTTTTACCTTTTATTTGAATTTATAACATATTATGAGGAACTAGGTTGATTTATTATTGCCATATTGGAAGAAATTTTGATTAGGACACGGCGACCCCACCCACCCCGAGCCCAGCAAGGGGACGCAAAATCCTCTGCCAAGGTTAACGGGGTTTATAAGCAAACCGAAGCCCCACAGTCAGTTTTCCCGGAAGTAGGTACTCCCGAGAGCGTATCCTCAAACCAATGACACAAGGAGTAGCGACCAGCCGATTGGCTCCCGTGGGGACGACAACGTGCCGCCCTTTTAGCTGAAGCAGAGGCCAAAGCAGCGTGTTGGAGACAGTACCTTCCCTCTCAACTACCAAGACTCACCTTTCCAGTAACACGGGTCTCCATGTACGAAAAACATATAGGCAGTTTCTCGCCATTCGAAAACTAGAGACAAGGGCTGCTCCAGGTTCTCATCACACGCCTGAACCTCCGAAGAGCAAAAACCACAAGGGAAGAAAAAGTTTCAGCTAAGAGGAGAAAAGACGTGAAAGAGTGAAGATCACTGTGCCTCCAGGATCATGATACCCGTCTCACCAAGAAGATGATCGCCTGAAGGGCTGGAGCACCTCGATTGCCTCACCCGTACTCACAAAAGTGAGCCCCTGAGGGTATCAATATAGGGCGATTAAGTTATACAGTCTTAATAATCTTTGGCAGATTAAGCGAGCTGAAGGTCAGGATCGCGTGTTT
>KK120742.1:0-14102 GCA_000611955.2 Stegodyphus mimosarum | reverse complement strand
TTTTCTTAGTTTTAATTTTTTCTATAAATCCTTTTACTTTAAGTCCTAAAACATATACAGGTATGGACTAAATTATTTAATTTAATACTTTATTTAAAATTATATACTTTATAGAAACAAGGATGGATTTTACTTTTTTTTCTCAGAAACTAATGCATTAATTGCAAAATCAATCCTTGAAGTTATTAAGAATAATAAATACAATAAAAAAATCTGGGGGGAACACTGAAAATTGTAGGAGAAGAAAGACATTTTAATTGTTAAATTTTTATTAAAAAACTATTTCTTTGTTAAAAATTAAAATAATTTTGTCGTACAAAAAACTTTTAATAATATTCATAAAAAGTAGATGAAAGTTCCTAAATAAATAAAAAAAAATCATTCAAAAGGTACCGAACTTTGAACCGATATGCACGACTGAGCTCCTTAACTTTAGTTTTAATTTCAATGATATTTCTGAATTATTCAGCATCAGATAATGTTGTCTGTACTTGTTTATAAATATCCGTATCTTGTACAGTTCCATCTATTTTTGGGGGGATGCTATCACATCCGCAGACATCTATCAACGCGACTGTTTCGCTGACAGTCCAGCGAGCAGTCGATTGCACGTCAGCCATGTTGCTTACTAAAATTAAGTGAACCGCGCAATCTCGCAGTGCAGTATCGGAAATCTCCCCATTTGCCCTGCCCCTGAGAGGTAGGAAAATTCTGTCAGGTTCCTCCTCCATTCCGCCATGTGAATGGGACACGTTGGAAGAACCGGTTTTCGCCACTGGTCGAATCTGCTCTTGTGAACGGGGCTTAAAAGTTTGACATCCCTGAAGTAGACAATGGCTCTATATATGTTTTCGTCGCTGATTTGTTCGTATTTAAACGAAGAATACGGTCGTAGATCTTTGAATCGGCGGCGAATTTATAGAAAATATGATGATGCTTTTTCTCTGCCAGGAGTTGTTTTCATTACATATTTCAGATTACCAAAATTTCTAGTAATTTTAGTTGGCGATGAACTGAGGGAATATTTGGAGCCGCATTCAGAAAATAGGAACGCAATTTCTACTGAAAGAAAGGTAAGTTATTTATAGTTTCCTGAAGTAATATATATGTATTGCAATTATATATTTTAAAAATGTAGAAGACGATATATCTTCAATTTTTTTCATAATGTATTTCTCCAGCACAAAATCTTTTATCAATTAATAATAATATAGGCATCCGAGAAGAGTTTACTCGATTTATGTATAGCAAAAATTAAGTTTATTTTAAAATATAACAGTGGAATCTCTTACGAACAGTATTGTGAAGACAAAAAATTTTGTAAGTAGTGTAATATTTTCATAAATTGTTATCACTTGTATAATTTTATTACGATTTAAAATTAGCTGTTAATAATAAATATATTTTATTTAAATTGAAATACTGTTAATAAATTTAAAATTTTAAATTCAAGTCCTTCATAATTGTTTTGAGGAACGGTGCATATTGAATTACCATATGAAAATAAATGGTCACTCTATTTTTGAATTTAACTCCTTGTTTTTAGAAAGGAAAAATATGAAATTATTAAAATTTTTAACACAGAAAGACATGATTTTATTGCCTCTCTCTGTGTTAAAAATCCATTGTGATTATTTGACAAATAATCTACTAACAGTAATGATAGAAATTTAAGTAAGTTTTTAAACTTTTTTAGTTGTATTATTTAATTTTTTTAAAACATAGCTACCTTATAAATGTTTTTATACCCAATTTATAACTGTGTAACTCATGCTTAGGTGCTAAACTTTATTAGCAGGATGATACTGCATTATTATTGCATTATGTTATAAAGTAACAATACTAACAATGCTATTTATGAGGGTTTCTTCATAAAATAGTATTTTTTCCTCTATTGGTATTAAAAAATAATTGTTTCTTTGCAGAATTAAAAAAAAAAAAACTCTTTATAACACAGTGCAAACTATTGATATATAGCAAACTATTGCTATATAAGTTAACATGAATAACATCTCATATAAAACATTTCCTTTAAATTACTTTGTATTACAATCACATTTATTATCGACTTAAATTCATTGGATTTCTTAGATCCTATAAATTTATATGTATATCAGAAAGTGTAAGATTAATATATAGTACTCTCGGATTGCTAGTTTTATATATCGTTGCATAAGTAAAAAATAACTGTCATAATTTCAGGTACTTTCTGCCATACGGTTTTTTGCATGTGGTTCATACCAGCAGTCTATAGCAAACGAATTCTGCCTCCAAGTCAGCCAGTCTACTGCTAGTAGAGCAGTTTCACATGTTGCTGCTGCTATCAACAGGAAATTACTTAGAAAATGGATAAAATTTCCAAAAGCTTCAAAGTATGTATAACCAGTCGCATTATTATAAATAAAACCTTGCTTTAGGTTCTCTAAACTGAAAAAAGGACACTAACATATTAGTGCTTTAGAATATCATCTTCTTTTGCTAAATTAAATTTTAATCCTTTATTGGCCAAATAAATATTAGTGTCATTATTTGCGATAAAGTAGATTAGCTGTATGTATACTTTCAGAGTTTTCTTGGTATAATATAGGGGCTAAGAGCCACAATAAACCACCTGCCAATGCTTCTAAAATAATTTGTGTACATATATGAAATATGCACCTAAAAGCTTTTATTTCTCTCACAATTCTATGCAGTATACCTGGAAAACAAGATTTAATTTTTAAAGAAATGCTTTATCAGATTATCAATTGTTCTCTTGTGAATATTAAATGTATTGGGAGGGCAAGTAATTAACATATTCTTATTGTTGTAAATTGATTATGAATATTTCCTTTTCTAGCCAGCATCAAGAACTGAAAACCGACTTTATGCGATTGGTTGGTTTTCCTGGCGTAATTGGGGCAATAGACTGTACTCATGTCAAAATAGTGGTATCTCCACGTAATGAAAGCACTTGTCCAGAGCACAATTTTGTTAATATGCATTGCAGTCATTCTATAAATGTGCAAATGGTATTTACAATAGATTACTTTTTAACCATTTTTTTAAAATATAAATCTGTAACAATAATGTGATACTTAAAAAAATTAATTTTTGTTGCTGAATATTAAATGCAGTACGATTACTCATCTCTGTTTCCTAGGTTCCCCCCCCCTCCGTTTTTGGAAGTATTAGGATTTCTATACAAACAAAAATTAGCTTTAAATTATTTTATGTAATTTATCTTTCAGATATGTGATGCCAAGCAAAGAATCATAAGTTGCAATGCCAAGTTTCCTGGCTCAACACACGTGCTTTCATATGGAACATCAGCTGTCAGGAGAATAATGCAAGAAATATCATCAGCTGAAAATACTACTTGGCTGTTAGGTACTTAAATAAATATTTGTGTGTGTATATATATGCACACATACGCTTGAATTTCTTTGAAGTATAGCATATAATATATTATATTATCTTATAATATGCGTAGAATTAAATGAATCACCATTTTTTAGTTGTATTAGTTTATGATATAAATGTACTGTAAATAAAATTTTGGGATCCTTTAACTTATAAATTGCCAGAAATTTAATATTACTATATAAAAAGTTTTTCTGAAAAAGTTCATAAAAATAAATGGTCTAAAGCACAGATAAATGGTCTAAAGCGATGACTAAACCAAAGAGCGTGGCAAAGGAATAATGATAACAGTTTATGTTAAATAGTTCTGGCGATATAAACACTTATAATTATCATATAAAGAAATATGTAAAATGTATGTAAAGTAATAATTATTTATAATTATTTTTTTATTCATTATTTAGAAGAATTTTTAATATTTAAAATTAGGCGAAAAGCAATCATTGTTTTGGCATAGATTTTGAAGAAATTGATATCAATTTCAGACGGAGGTACAATTGTATATTCAGGAGGAAAAAAGAAGTCTGCTGCTGAGAAAGGAGCAAATAAATCTGATGATGTCCCCCCCCCAATTTTTTTTTATTTTACATTGCCTAATTTCTGTTCCAATTTAAAATTTTTTATGTGTTAGAATTGACATTGCACCTAAATAAATTATAGTAGCAGGTAGTTTTCAATTAGTGTTTGCTAGTATGCCAAACTTTAGCTATGTATTTGTATTTTTTTTTCTTTTGTGAAATATTTTACTTCTATCTTATTTTGAATTCCTACTTTTATGAAGGAGATAGGGTTATCCTCTGGAGGAAGTCTTATTAACTCCACGACTGGAAATTCTTCTGATAAAAGATACAATATTGCTTTGTGCAAAACAAGGAATGTGATAGAGAAGTGCTTAAAATCAAGATTTAGGTAATAAAGAGTATTCAATAATCTAAAATACTTTTTAGTATACAATATTATATAATGTAATTCAAGATATAATTTATGAGTATGGAAATATATTAAATAGTTATTCCACAACTTTTTTTTTCAGGTGTCTTCTAGCAGAAAGGGTTTTACATTATAGACCACAAGTAGCGGAGAAAATAATAAATGCCTGTGTGGTCCTCCATAACATGTGCAAAGCACATGGGCTGCCAGATCTCCCACTTGTGGAAAGTGAAGAAATTCCTGCAGAAGTTGAAAGAGGCACTTCACATGCTAGAGCACTGTTAATGCAACGGGACTTAATAACCAACTATTTCAGTACGTTGTTTAAGCTCCTAGCTCACTGAAAACTTATCTGCAAACTCTAATTAATGGAGAAAACAGTACTAATTTCTTAATATGTTTCTCTTCTAAATTGGTAATAAATAAAACAATCTATAAACTATAATAAAAATATGTAAAACAATCGCATAAATTTCTTAATGATAATTAAAAGCTAATAAAAAGGAAAATTTGAGATAATTTAACTTTATTTTATCCCATGCATTTTTAAAATAATTTTTCAGTATAATTTATAATAAGTTATCTCTATTTACAGGTTGAAATAAGGAGAGTTACAGCTCTAGCAGAAATATGTGGATTATTAAAAAATATGTCACATTGTTATATAATAATAAAGATATATCTTTTCAAACTGATTTTTTTTATTTTTTATGATAATTTCTATCAAGTGCTGCAAGCATTAATTGGCAAGAATTATTAATTGTTTTGGTTAATTCTGCTACTGTAGATTTCATGTCATTTGTGGAGCTCTTCATAGAAGTTAACAGCTCACTGATTGCTGCTGTCATGTTTACTATGTTTTTATTTAATTCATCAATTTTCTCCTCCATTCATGACTGTGCTGCAGCTATTTTGTCGAATGCTGCCTCTGCTGCCTGTTTTAGTTTTTTTCGTGGAGGCTCCGTGAAACTGCTGGTGCTCTGGAAAGTCTCTGCAGCGGTATTCTGTATTGAATTTGGCTGCAAAAGAAAAATTTTCTAAATTTCACGTTTTCCTCCTTAACACATTTCAATAATGCTAAGAAAAATGTGCATTAATATTTAGATTATTATTATTATATATATATTGAATTTCTTGCATCTTCAGTTACAGCAATGAAATTGTAACTTACATGAACTTCAAATTTTTTGTAAAATTTTAAAATGCTGCTTTTTCTTATACCGAATTATTGTTTGAAAGGTAATCAATTCACTGATACTCTAATTTCATGCACATTTTTTTGTAAGTTAACAAATAAGAAAGTTTTCATCATTAAATAAATTCTATTAATTGGCTCTACTGCAGCTGCTTGAGCTATTATTTTAACAAAATTCATTCTAAGAATTGCCTGATTTAATTATAACAAAATATATTGCAAGAAATTTCTTTAAGCTTAGATCAAAAATAAATCATGGAAAAATAACTGTATAACAGAGATGAAAAGATAGTTACTATCTTCTTTTACGGAAATCAGTTAAATCATCATAATATTTATGCAAATATTTTTAATTAAAATAAAGTTTATAACTATGTTTTTTAGTTCTCAGCAAACACTATACATAATTACAAATGTTTTTCCTTAAAACATTACAAAAATCATTCAACGTCAAAGTATATCAAATTTCTTTCATGTTTTCAATAAATGAATGGAATTTTTTTAAAATTCAAGATTTGGCATTTTCACCTAAATCTATTTTCATGACATTTGTTTTAAATTACCTTTTTCCATAAGATAATCTATACAAAAAGTATTTTGTTACAGGATTCAAAATAAGACAAAAAGCATATGCTAAAATGTCTAATTGTTATTTTCCCTGAAGGTCCTTGACATTTAATTTTTGAAATGTAAAGTGTTGTAATAGAAAATGTTTTGCTAATGTTTACTAAAAAACACATATATATTGGAAAATATATTTCTGACGTCCAAGAATATATTTATTTCTTATACATTTTGAATTCAATAAAAATAATCTTTTAAGTAATAACACTATGCTATAACAAATATTAATTTAGGAAATAATACTGAAATAAATATTATTTTACTATGAAATGCAAAATGGAATCCTGTTATGAGAAAGCACACTAGAACTGACTGTTGGATGTCTTTTTAGAGCGTTTCTAAAAAAATTAGTTATGCATTTATGGTACACATCAAACATATCACAAGATCATCATGCAGCTAGCCTATACAGTGACTAGAACTTCAAAGGAATTATTATTTTTGGTTTTAACCTCTTGGATACTATTGGGCTTTCTTTATATAACTGTTTTGGGAAATGCGCATTAAAGTTATTCATTTTCAAATAATGTGAATTTTGTTTTTGTATTGTTTCCAAGTGGAGTAAAAATATGCATTATGAGATTAATTAAGATTGTTCTAGCTAAACAATATCTATAAGCATTCAGTTTTTCAAATATTTCTTTCACTGGTAATTACTTTAAATCATAAGTTGATTAAATGCATAGCAATATTTACCTAACAACATAATGTTATTAAACAAAATTTAAAACACTTACAGATTCTTCTTCACTGGCAGGGTCATCGATGCCTTCCATTCCATTAACGGAGGTACTTCCAATTAAATTCAGCAATCTTTTTTCTAGCTCACTTAATTCCTTTGCACAAGGTGGTCCTCATCCAGTTTTTTGTTGTGAAACAGTTATTTCAGCTGCCTTCTTTTTCATGGAAAATTTCCAATCAATCCATGTCTAATAAAAAAAGAGAACAGGAAATACATGAATTCAAATTCTTTGTATAAGATGAGATTTTATTTAAGTAATAGTTTTTATTTTTAGAATAGAATAAAATAAAAAACTGTTGGGTAGAGGCGAGCGAACTTTTTTCTTATGCGCATGCGTATTAATTGTTGTGGCGCAGTTGTCTCTTCTCCGGACACATTCGTCTTTCGAGCATGCGAACGTGATGACTTGGTATGCTGTGTGATGTTCAATATAATTTGCTGTGTGCTCTTTTTATTCTTTTTTCGTAAAATAAAGTGTCTTGTCCTAAATCGATGGATTTTTTACTCTCAATATGGAACTCTGAACAACAAAAACTAATGTTGGACATACCAAAGTAAGTAGAGTAAACATAAATGCATACATTTACATGAATAGTTTCAAAGATTTGACATAGAATTTCTTAACTGTAGGAGGTGTATGTTGATTGTTGTTAAATACTTCCAATGTGAAAAGAATATTACTACCCTTTAATTACTTTCACAGAATTAAAATCTTTTGAGAAGGAAGAATATTTAAAACAAGCAGGTCTTATGTATATAAGAAATTAAAATAAAGTAAAGTAATAGTTAAAAAAGTATTATTGATATATGCATATTAATAATGACAAACATTACAATACGAATAAATCACTTATATAGACTAGATGATTATAATTTTGATTGCATATTTTATACTGAAAAATTATATAATAATTATATTGAAAAATTATTTTCTATCATGTTAATTATAAGATAAATTATTCAAAATAAAATATTTTAATACATATGTGATAGCTAAATGCAGCAGCATACTGTAACGAGGGAATAAATTTTATTTCTTTTACATAAATAAATAATTTTCTTATAAAAGAAAATAAAAGCTGGAAAGAAATATTTTCTTTTTAATTTCTTAAATATTTTTATGATATTAACCGACGGCACAGAGAAGGTATTCCCGGCTTATGAGGAGTGCCAAGATTTTTGTGCCTGGCTGGCTGTAAGTACGACTACTTTTTTCAATATTATTCATATTTTTTACTTACAGTTTCGACGATCAGTTCGTGATGGCCTGGCTCCTGGAGCAAGGCACAGCGCCGGAGGTGATCTCTAACGGGTCTATGATCATGTGTGTAAGACACCCTAGTCTGAACATTCAAGTCATAGACTCGTTAAATTTTCTACCGATGGCGTTGGCCAAGCTGCCGGGATGCTTCGGTCTCAGTGAGTTGAAGAAAGGATACTTTCCCCATCTCTTTAACTCAAAACCAAAATTATATCGGACCGCTACCGGAGACCCAGTATTACAGCCCAGATACTATGAGCACTTCAGCCCGACAACCTTTCCTGGTTTGGCACGAAGAACACAAGGAGGACGTGTTCAACTTCCAAGAAGAGATACTGGCCCATTGCAGGTATATTTTTCCCTCCTTCTTGTTTCATTCTTGTATTTTATGTTTCGTATTTTTTTAACATTTTCTTGTATGTATTAATAGATCGGACGTGGACATTCTTCGCTGCTGTTGCCTGGAGTTTCGAGCCCAGTTTTTGGATGTGGCGGGTGTGGATCCATTTCAGTAAGTCATTTTTCTTAATTCCTTTATGCAATAATAATAATGTTTACAGTTATATTCTTATAGAATAATCATGTTTTGTGACTCATGAAGTTGTTCTTTTTTCTTTTCAGATACCTGACCATTGCGTCAGCCTGTATGGCAACGTATCAGAGTGGCCACATTCAACCCGACACAATAGCCATGGTGGCCACATACGGATACGTCAACTCCACAATTACAGCCCTGACTCGGTCCGGTGGTTGGACTTTGTTGCTGATTCGGAAGGTCTACAGATTTAACATGCTCTAAATGGCTCCTAAGAGCAAAGAATCGCCGGAATCTCGGTAGAAAGTTTCTGCCAAGCAGCGCAAACGGTCTATCAGTTTCAGGTAAGAAAATATAACCATTCTTTTTCTATGTGATTCTTTCATTAATTACGTGTTGAATACTATTAATATATTTATGTTTTTAGGGCTGTTTCTTTCACGGCTGTAGTTCCTGTTATGACGGTTGTATCATTCGTCCTTTGAAAGGGGTTTCTATGGCAACGTTGAGAGAGAAAACGGAAGATACCACACGAAAGCTTCGATCTCAGGGTTTGACAGTCATTCAAATGTGGGAGCACGAGTTTCAACGGCGGAAGGAGAAAAATCCAGATCTCCAAGCTTTCCTAAATGACCATCATTTGAGGGATCGGCGCAATTCTCGTGAGTCATTTTTCGGAGGACGGACCAATGCCCTCAAATTGTTAGACGAGGGAGACGCAAAATATGTGGATAATATAATCGCCCTTTTTATTATTATTTCAAAAATATTTGATTAATTTTTTCTGTATTTTATGATGTTTTTTTTCTGACTTTTTGTTTTCATTCACAGGTGAACAAGTACTGCGCCTACCCTGTGGGGCATCCAAAAATCATCACGGAAGGCTTCGGGGATATAGAAAACTACTTTGGACTCATTCAGTGCCGTATAATTCCTGCACCTAAACTTTACCTTCCGTTATTTCCATACCGATGCCGGAAGAAGCTGATGTCCCCTCTATGGCGGATCTGCGCCCTTCTTCAACTGCAGATTCCGTGAACCCACACAGACGACGAGCAAGTTCTTGTCAGAACGTGAGTATCCGAGGAAGTCAGGCTGGTGAGAAAGAGAGGATACCGCGTCACACATGTAAGTACGCTTTTCAAAAATTTTTTAAATCTTTTGTCATAACCCAAATTTATTTTAAATCTTTTTGTCGTTTAACTAAAAACTTATTATGTTTGTTTTCTAGATTTACGAAGTGTACCATTTCCCGGCATCTTCTACTTCCCTGTTTCGATCATACATTGATCTGTTTCTCAAGATTAAGCAGGAAAGTAGTGGATGACCTGCAAATTGTGTGACGTCGGAAGATAGATTGGAGTATATTCGCCAGTATGAAGAAAGAGAGAGCGTCAGGTTGGACGCCGAAAAAATATCGAAAAAGCCCCGGCGTCGAAAAGTTGCCAAGTTGGCTGAACAGTTTTTGGGACAGGTAAGATTATTTCTTTTGTACTTAAAAAATTTTGTAAACATTTTTTTAAGTGGTTGTGATTTATGTTGGATTTTGTTTTTTTCCTCAGATGTGATATGAACGTAAACAAAGCTCAATTGACCTATGTCCAAACGATGCCAGACTTCAATAAGATGATGGCGGATTCTACTAAAAAAGTAAGTTTTCTTATCGATTTTATCAATCTATAAACTTAATGTATTTCGAACTGTTAACTCATGACTCTTCTATTTTCAGATCAAAGATGTCTTTCTTCCCACGCCTGAGGTGGCTGCCATTTGCTGGGAATCTTCGAACATTTTCCTAGCTACGTTCACAACAGCTTAGGCTCGTCACAAGCTGTATATTGAAATGGAAAAGTTGGGTAGAGACATCCTGTATCACGACACAGATTCTATCATCTATGCCTCGAATGGAAGAAATGATCCCCCTTAGAAAACTTTCTTAGAGAGTTTACCGATGAACTGGATGGAGATGTCATCAAAACTTTCGTCTCTAACAAGGACCTTTAAAAAGTTCTTTATTTAATATGTACCAAACATGTTTAATGCATGGTTTTCCGTTATCTCTTTTTCTCATCATGTTTTATTGTTACAGGAGGCCCGAAGAACTATGCCTACCAGACGGCAACTGGGAAAAACTGCTGCAAAGTTAGAGGATTTTCCTTGAACTTTCGCAATTCCCAGTTGCTGAACTTTGAAACCATCCGAAGTCTGGTCTGCAGTATTGACAAAAATGAAAATATTCCTCTCCACAACCACTGCAAAATCACCCGAGAAGCGAAAAGAAGGAAGGTGGTGAATAAACCAGAGACGAAAATGTGTGGAATTGTGTTGGATAAACGGGTGATCCAGAAAGACTTGAGCACATTGCCCTATGGCTATTAATATATTTAAGAACATTGTTTGAAAGAAATGAAATTTTATGTGTGAAAAAAATTATATATGCAGAATCATGCATAAAATTATGGTATTTTTTAAAGGATTTCATGAAACCTAAGTTTTCTTTTTTCTAGAAAATAATTGTCATATTTTTAATTGTGTTAGCTTAATTAGAAAAATTATTTTATATGTTAACTTTATGAAAGATAGCTTAATTAGAAAAATGACTTTATATGTTAACTTTATCAAAGAAAAAACATAACACAAATAATCAGCCATTACTTTTATTCGCATATCATTACAATTTCAGCCATACTTTCGAAGATGATTTTCTTTTAGGTTTAGCATATATGTTTTTTACATTCATTAAATGTTTGTTTTTCACAGTCTTGAGGAGAGTTGTTACCATTCAGTACCATTTTTAAACTGATGCTGTTTAAGAAAATCCATTATTTTCTGTGCCGTCCTTTTCTGTTTCACGTTGAACTGTTTGTATAATTTCCTTTTCTACATCTGTCTCAGAAAGTTGTTCACGCGCTTGTTTTTCAGAAGCATTCACATGACGAAACGTTGCAGAACTTGGATGTACAATTTAAGCCTTTTGCAGAACTTGGATGTACAATTTAAGACTTTTCTTCATCGTCCATTTTCTTTTTTAAGATGTTTTGAATCTGGGTATCTAAATCACTCAAATGTTTATCGGATAAGAGAGGATAAGACACAGACTGCTGCAGGAATGAGGAAAGGTAGAAAACCGTCACCTTTTTGAACCAAAAGACGCCTTTTTTTAAAAGAGGTACTATTTTTTTGTCCGCTAATTTCCTTAAATTTCTTTTAAAAGGGTCTTTTTCAGTACAACTGCTTTTGTTCGATTTTTACCTAATAGTTTTAGAAAATTCACATCCTTCAGATGAGACAATCTGATATTAAATGAGCTCTTCTTGCACACTTTCTTTCATAAAGGTAGGAAATGCAGTCGCTTTGCTTAAAGCACAGCAATTAAATCCTTTCGCATGCATCGAACACGTTAAACAACTTTTCTTTTTTAAATTTTCTATCTTAGGGCAGACCAGATTTATGATGTCTCTACATAATAAATTTTCTAAAAATAATTTCTTTTCTAATTCTTTGACGTATATGACAGAATAAATAGATTATAAATAATGCAATATAAAACGAAGTTGAGTGTAAGGTAAAACATCCTCATTCCAATTCATATGATGACGATTTCTTGTTACCGAAGCAAAACATTTTTGCTGAGACCGTGATAATGTGTTCCAAGGTTGAGGGGGTAAAAATGACCAGCAACTGTAATATCCTTCGTACACGGAGTAAAAAGCTAATTCTTTAAAAATGTAACAATGAGGCATCCATTGAGAGCCTTCGAAATCGATCACGATGGGAGAAGACATGTTAATCATTCGACGTCTCAAACTGAAATGAACTATCGGGGCTGGTAGACATAATATTTATCCCCAGGAAAGATGCCTGTGCGAAGGCGAAGCCTTTCACTTGTTTCAGGTCGTAAAGAGCTTAATAAGTTCCGTAGCAATAAATAATATTGGTCGGCATTGGATGGTACATTTTATGATCTATCAATTTCTTCACAAAAACAGTTTTTCCCGAACCGATAGGTCCGTTCAGAAGACAAGTAGAAGGATGTGCTAACTCGGGTAGTTCCATTTTTTGAAATGAGAGAAACTTTAAAAAACATTGACTTTTATACTTTACAGAAAATCTCTAAGCAGCCATTAAGGATATGGGCAACCAGAAGACATTCGCTCCTTGAATGCACAATATTTTTCGTAAATTCCAAACAGTGATTTTTGAAAACATGTAAAGAGTTTTGAAGGAACTCAAAAATCGTTTCTTCGCAATGTGTGTGATTTAAATAAAAATTCGAAAACTCGTGGCATTTGATAAATCCTATTGAATCAATCTTTTGATATATTTTATAGATTTAAACTGTAGTTTTATTTTGAAGACAGTTGAAATCATGTTTAGATGTCCATGCAGATGAGTCCAAAGTATTGTTACGAATTTCACATTTGGTTATTTATTTAGAATTGTAATTAAAATTCCTTTTTATTTCCCCGTGCAACGCAGACGATTTTTGAAGAGAAAGCTACGTCAAAAAAAAAAATAAAAGAGCGCGTGCATTTAATGCTTAATAAATAAATATCTTGTAATTACTGTTGCCATCCAGAAAAATCGTTGTAGTTCTACTGATAATTAAAAAGCTTATAAAAGCCGAGGTGAAACACCTCATACACCTCATCTCAGTTGGCTAGTGCCATGAAGGGAGGCGCAGCGGGTCAATCAACAGTAACTGAGGACACTTCTGCTACTATTATAAAGAAAAAACAATCTGATATGGACTCTAATTTTAATACTAATTCAAATTCTAATATTGTAAAGAAAAATGTTAAAGGTAAAAATACTGGTGGTGTTAATTCAAACTCTTTTAAAGAACTGTTTGACCTAGTTAAAAAAATTTTCGATGTGTTTAAAGGCACATCTATTGCTAATATTTTGTCAAAAATTTCCGCCAAGCTGCCCGAGCTACAACAAACCGAGCATGCTATTGATAAATTGTTTATTGTTTTTGAAATGTTTGAAGAAATTTTCAGTTCTAATTCTATTCAAGTATGAATAATAATGTGTATAATTTTATAAATATAATTAGTTGGAACGCAACTGGGTTGTCTCGTAAGCTCAATGAGCTGCGGGATTTTATGAATAAGTACAATCCCGAGTTAATGTTCCTACAAGAACACAAGCTTGGCCCTACATCTCCAATCTATGTTGCTAACTACTGTACATATCGCACCAGCAGAGATGTGAACTCGTCACGTGCAAGAGGTGGTGGAACTGCACTTCTAATTAAACGCTGCATCCCTCATTATCATATAACATTACCACAGCTTTTAGCCATAGAGGCCACAGCTATTTCCATCAAAACAAACATAGGCACAACATACACATTCGTCTCCACCTATACTCCACCAACGAAACCTGTGGCTGCTGTAGAAGCAGACCT
>KK120741.1:97946-113383 GCA_000611955.2 Stegodyphus mimosarum | reverse complement strand
TTATCAGGACTTAGTGTTCTGTGCATCATTTTTGGAAACATAAATACAGTCTGTAATCGGGTTCTTATCCTCAAGTTCTAAGTCCTGAACTGGAACAGTGAGCTGATGTAATGTAAGCTTTGTTCTGATGTACTGCTGGGCTGGATAGTAACTGCACGTGAAGGGATTTGAAATCCTCTTTTATTAAATCACTATTAATTACAAATTTCCCAACTCGGGAGTGATACAGAAAGTAAAAGACCGCACTTGGGTCGAACTTAACAATCAAATAATATTTAAAACTAAACCTAAAATAGAAATTAAATCAAGGTTTGCTCACAGAGCGATTCGCGGAGATTGGCCTCTACCTAAAAGGGTGCGTAACAAGATATACTAATACTAACGCACTTCAAATTGTTTTACAATGCAATTACGTGGCAAGCACTATGGCTTATAAATTTAAACTGCTAGCTGGTCAGACGAACGTTGAGCAGAGTATCCGTGATCTGAGGCTAAGCTCTCTCACAATAAGAGGTTTCTACCTCTGGCTTAAATAGTACTTCGTTGTACTTCAAAATTAGCATAAGCTAAAACCGCGCTCTTCTTCTGACGGGAAGTTGAAGCAGAAAGGAGATAGACAGATTTAAATTAAAATAAAACTTGGTTAGTTTAACTAAAACCTTACAGCTTCTTGTCTTCGGTCTTAGTAATCTGGAAATTGCTTTTATTTTCTGAGGATTCGCTTGATGTTTTCCAGATCCGATTACATGAACCAAGTATTTGATTTCGGCTTAGCAAAATCATATTTGCCGATCTTGACTGTAAAGCAAAGCTATTCCAACCTTAGTGCGTATGATATCCAACTGAACCACATGAGATTTCCAGTCCTTTGAAAAACAATATATGCTCTGGCAAAGTCTCTGTATTCATAGAGTGGTTTATTAATTTTCCTTTGAAATGTTGCTGCAGCATTTTTCAAACCAAAACTCATAACTTTAAATCTGTACTGTTGTCGATGAGTTTTAAACGAAGTGTAATCACGACTTCCATAGGTTCCATAGGAATAGCCCAATAACCTCGTAATAAATCCAGTGTTGATATTATATTAGTTTGTCCTACTGAATGTATAAGTTCTGCTGCACTTTGCATAGGAAAATCATCAGTAACTGTTACAGAATTCAATGCGCGATAATCAAAGCACAATCGAATTTTCAAGTCTCTCTTGTTCACACAGACTATAGGATATGCAATTTCAGCACTGCTTTCTTCTATTAAATCAAGTTCTAACAGCTCTTCAGTTTGTTCGTCAACTTTGGATTTTAAAGTTTCCGGAAGCCGTCAGATACGTGGCCTTTTCCTTTCTTCATTAGGTTTTATTTTGTGAAAACCCACCTTTGCAGTTTTCACTTTACCTGTAAATAACGATTCATGCTTTCTTATGATTTGTTGAATTTACTGCTGTTGATCACTCGTTAAATGTTCAAGTTGCAATTACTGCAGAACACCCTTCATATCTTGAGATGAAGCTTGCGGAGTTGGATGAATCTCTTCAAATTCTTCTTCATTTTCGATACTAACTCCCACGATATTTATTCTAGCGATATACTTTCTGATTTTATTCACGTAGACATGTCTTACTTTCACAGCTGAGAGTTTGACTTTATATGAATGAAGTGGACAGTACTTTATAATCTTCTCTGGACCACTCCACCTTGCATAGCGTTTATTGGACGAGTCAGGAATCAGCAAATAAACTATCTCCTACTTGAAATTCTTTAGGTATAGCTCGACGATTAAAGTTATTCGAAAAAGCTGCCTGTTTCTGAACTGTTATCGAGGTTGCTTGATCAGCTGCTCGTTCTAACTTTATTTTCATATCTTGTAAATAATCAACAACTGATTGCTTCATATTTAAAGGTATCGGTATATCACCACTCCAACTAGATTTCATAACACTCAATGGACCACTTATCTCTCGACCATACATTAACTTGAAAGAAGAAACATCTGTAGTAGAATTGGGAACCTTTCGATAAGCAAACAGCAAATATGGCAGATACTTATCCCAATTTAGATGGGTCCATGCGGATGATGTAAGGCAAAGCGGTTTTTTAAAACTCGGCTGTACTTCTCAACAAGACCATTACTAGCTGGATATCCTAGAACTGAAAATCTAGGATGGCATCCAAGACGCTTCATAAATTCTTGTGTTAGCTGAGAAGTAAAGTTAGTTCCTTGATCACTCGCTATAATTTTCCGAATACAAGTTCTTGTATATATTTCCAACAGAGCATCACAAGTAACTTTTGCCGTTTAAGAACGTAATGGAATGGCTTTTGGCCAACGTGAATGTTGATCCATTAGACATAATACATATTTATATGAAGGGACAAACAGTTACAACCATGCCTTCTCCGGGATTCGACCGAACACTATACCGTCTGGGCTGCTACTAATATATTGTAAATTATTTTATTCGAAAAAGAGTGAACGAACAGAAATTGATGATTTGCACACGACGAAAATGAAAAATATTAAATATATATGAGTATTTATGCATATGTTTGCAAAAAGCATGTATCTGCCTTTAAATGTATTAGGAAATAGAGGATTTATTCATTCATAAGCTCATGTAAAAGTTACTGTGAAGAAACCCAGTTATTAAATATATCTAAATTTATAATGATTATAAATATTATCTAAGTATATAGTAAATTTAACATTTAATTGTAAGCATAAATTGAAATTCTGTTGACAGATACGTTTATAAAACTATTTAAGCGAGAATTCTTCGTACTGGAAGCAATCTGTTAAAAAGTATTTTAAAGCAAATTCTGAGATCCTATTTAAGAAGTTAAGTATTTAAGAAGAGTTTTTAGAATATGTACTGTTGAAATTAAGGGTAAAAAAATATAAATATTAAAAGGATTATTTCCTTACATTTTATAACAACTCAGTTACAAGTTTTAAATACTATTAAAAAAAAGAATCCTTTTTTTATTCCCTTTCAAAAATATTAATAGAAAGTTAGTACATGGAAATCAGCACCAATATTTTTAACATATTTCACTTAAAATAAAAGGTGCTCTAATTTGAAATGAACCGAGCAGAGCATTAATTATAAATTGACTCAGATTTTCAATTTAAAAGATGGCTCAGAAGCTAAAAAATCATCTCATATTTGAGAAAGAATTTTAGGAAGAAGCTCTGTAAATAGAGAAGAAAATAGTGTGTAATTTTAATATTAATAATACAATAAGCTTTGAACTTAATTTTTGTAATCCTTAACCGAATAAAATTGAATTACCTTAAATTTTTTTTCTAATGTAATTAACGAAAACTTGTGAAAATATTTCAATCAAATTAAACTTTTCTGGAAAAAGTATAGCATTTAATTCCATTCAGAATGAAATAATGTTTAAAAATGCATTCTTTTCATATACTTAAAACTCTGAGATATTGTAGAAAAAGAAAATATATACATATATTTACATCCGATTATGTCAAAACCCATTGATCTTAATGGTAAGTCACTCAATGTTTTGGTGTCCACGAAGGGATCGACAGTGCTTCAAAGCAGTAAATGGGGAAAACCAGTTAGCAGCATCTCCTCTTACTTCCTACCTCGATGACTAAGGGCATGATGCTTTTCACTCTTTTTGGCTTCATTTGACCTGAGCAGAGGGCATCTCCATTTATTCTAACTTCCTTGCCAAGGACAGATGTGAGTCATCACTGCTTAGCAGCTCTATATTGTGTTTGTTTATGATAACCAGATAGCAGTATCATAAAATGCCCAAAAGAAAGTGAAAAGAAGCAAGCATAAATTCAGTACTTTTTCTAACATAACGTAGTACGAAAATTTTTTTTTGAATGTCACCCTTATCAAAGTGAAAAAAAAAACGTTATCAAGAAGGTCAAAGTTTCTCTTCACAAAAGTAGCTCTGACGAAAAACTCCGAGAGTGTGAAAGTTACTTGCTGACTTAATTAGGAATTACAAACATGCGCAAAGATTTCAGCCTAAAAGATTCTACTCCACGCTGAACTAACAGTACATTAATAGTCTGTCTTTGCAATATGGCACGTATAAGGATAATGTCATCTCAGTCATACATTAGAATCATAATAAACTTCACACTGCTGAGAATGAGGATTTTTTTTTAAACAATTTTCTTAATGACTTTTAATAATGCAACTTGTTCACAGTCCACACTTTAATTTTGGCTTTAAAATCTGATCCATGTCTCATCCACCATAATGATAGAATGTAAGGAAACCTTTCCTCTAAGTTAGGATCGAGTAGTATTGTTGTCGTGAAAATTCAAATTCAAAACAAAACATGAATAAAAAAATAAGGAGCATGGCATGGAGAATTTTTCATCTTTTATTTAGACCTTAAATAAATATGTATACACATATACAGAAGTACGTGTATACATACATACATGTTAAGAAGAAGAGGTACTAAATAGATGAAAACAATCTATAGTCCTCTATAGTTCAATGTCATAAGCTTGACCAGTGAAGAAAGTAACCTAATGCATGAAAACAGATTTTTTGCCCTAGACTAAATAAATGAGCTGGCTGCATGAGGTTTATCTTAGATTAACACTTTATAGGGCTGCAAAAGTATATCTCACCAATTTCCAGACTAAAATTATAAAAACAAAAATCTTATTTTGTTATCTAAAGCATAAATTTCAAATTGTGCAAGATTTTGGGGAAAAAAATTATCCCTTCTTTTCATATATAACAACCAATATAGGCCATTACCATCAGATCTGATTATGAAATCCTTTTAAACTATGTAAGTTCAGAGAGATGCCACCAAATATTCCAGAGAAAATGGAAATGATTGTTCTTTAGTTAGTTACATAATTAACAGATACAAATTATGGATACAGTATATAAAAGACTTAAAATGCTTATCATAAGTTTGTCAGGTTCTATTATCATTGCTTATCTGTTTCCAAACAAAATCACATACTCACACTTTTCTTAATATTAGGATCCTATAACTTTGAAAATACTCCACTGCATGCTACTCTGTAGAAGGAAAGTCCCAAATTTTAAAACTTTTTTTCAAAAAGCAAGGGAAAAAACAGATTAAATAACAACTAATTTATATCCTTCTTTACAGAAGCTAAATGGATTTACATAAAACTATGGTGAAGATCTTATGATGCCACATTTATCCATTACTAACACTACATAATACTAATTTAGAAGTCAAACAACAAAAATCAGCGTTATATTTTCAAAGGACTAGTTTCGATGGTTTTACCAAACCATCAGCCTTAGCTGCAAAAGCGCAAATAATGGATGATGGTTCGGTAAAACCATCGAAACTAGTCCTTTTGAAAATTTGAAAATATAATGCTGATTTTTGCTATTTGACTTCTAAATTAATATTTGTACGGTGTGTTATTGTATTTTAATTACTAGATAATACTGTTTGACAACACTGTGCTTGCTTACTTCGAGAAGAGGAGTTTCTAAATATTCCAGATACTCGAGCTTTCTGGTTAAATGAATGCCAAATAGTCAAACTTTTTACTATAACAAATTATTTTAAGATTTTTCAATTTTAGATAAATATACACTCTTGATTCAAACTTTTTATTAATCAGGTGTTAAAACAATGCACAACATTTAACATGATTAAAAAGTTAAAAAAGGAAGCACTGAGAGTTTACTGATTCATTAAATACTATTTAGTACTATATATACTCATGTAAAATTCCACAACTAACTTTCAGTAAGGAATATAAATGATATTACTCCATTAATATCCACAGAAGAAATTTTGTGTCCGAGTTCTTTCGTTTAGGCATCCAAAAAATGCTTTTGTGATGATATAAAACAATAACTGTTTCAGATTATACTTCCACAAATAATTGTTAAAAACCTTCTGTAGAAAAGAAGGCGAATTATACACTTCTTGAAGGAAAGAAGTCAAAGCTGCAGAAATACATACATGTGAATTCTGAATTTGCTATATAAAACACTCATTTACTACTTTCATATGTCTCACCTTTACACATGTTGACCTTCGAGAGTCCCGATGGGTGGTGGAATAAATGCACGTTAGGAAATTTAGAGACCGAATGACCCACGTAACGATCGCATCTGAAAATTTACATTGAAATACTTTGATAGAAAATGTGGACATTACACAAACATGGCAAATATTTGTTATTAAACATTAAGGCATTTTTAATAATAAAGTATGAGAGGACTGTGTTTGATTTCTTATTACTTTTGAATTTCTTGAAATCATTTATATTACCCATAAATTCACTTAATGCTTTAAAGAGCATGATATATAAAATATACTGGTATATCCTAACGCTAAATGGCAACAGTAAAAAAAGTTTTGAAACAACTGAATTAGAAACGTTTAAACTCCAACTTGAAGTTAATAAGATTCAAGTAGCTCATCAGCCTAAATTTGATTTGAGTCGCATTGTTCCAAAGTTTAACCCAAAGGAAGATGAGATAGGACTTTATCTGACCCTGTTCAAGTGTAAATTGAAGTTCGTAAATATACCTGAAACTGAATGTATCCCATCTGAAATAAATCAATCAGTTGTTAGAGAAAATGAAGAGGATTTTAAAGATTAGGCAAAAGATATGCTTGTAAAGCGATATAGACTCACAGCTGATAGGTTTCGACAAATGCTTTCTCATCATAGAAAATCTACAGAAATTACGTGGAAGAACTTTGCTTTTGAATTGAAATCTTATTTTGAAGGATGGATTAAAGAATCGAATATGTCTAATTTCGAGCAGCTACAACACTTGATTATTTCAGGTCAAACAAAGAAAAGAACACCTCTCGAGGTAAGAGAACATTTTGTGGACAGTCTGTCAGAAATGAACAATCCGTTGGAGCTCGGAGAAAAGCTTGATTATTTTGAAAATGTAAGTCTTGTCATGAAGAAAAATGCAGCTTCCATTGCAAAGAAACCATATTGTAAGGAAAAATCGAAATCTAGTAATCCTAAAAACGTTAAACACATTACAAATACAAACTTCGACAATTCTAGACAAAGGAAAACTTCTATTCATTGCTATGGTTGTGGCTATCCCAATTTCATACAAAGTAACCTAAGTGTAATAAGTTAAAAGAAGAAATTAAAACTCTCGTCAATTATGTAAAATTGCATGCAGTTGAGTCATCCATCCTGTTCCCTATTTTTTAACTGTTTGTGAAGAAAAAATAGCTTTTTGCGCTGATACAGGGGCATCGAATTCTATTGCAGGAGAACAATTTCACAAATTGTTACGAGATCAAGGATTTGGATTTAAAACAACAAATATTATGATGGTACTAGCAGATGGCAAGGAAAGAAATATTCAAGCTTTGACTATGAGGTAAATCTTAATGTTGAAGGAAAGAGGGTCTATGAAATTTATTGTATTTATTTTAGTATGAAATTTATTGCTTTGCCAAAAGCAAAAGGTAACAGGGTGTTACTTGGAACCGATTTTCTACAGGATAAAGGAATAGTGCTCAACATTCAGAATGACACTTGGTATTTTAGTGAAAATCCACAAAAACAGTATCCCTATTACAAAGAACCATCTGAAACTAAAGAGACTCCAAATGTCCTAACATCTCCAGAAACAAAAAATGTCTGCTGACACTCCTGTTGCAATACCGGAAGCAACTGAATCTACGGAGTTGAGAGATGATGAAGGAAAACATTTGACGAGAGAACAATGGAAAAAATTAAATTAATTGTTAGAGGACTATGAAACTAGCTTTTAGCCAAGGGAAGACCCCACTCCTTATATTAAGCACAGAATCCAGACCGGAAATAATTTACCTGTTGCTGAACTACTAAATAGAATGACACCCGCGAAGAAAGAGTTGTTGAAAAAGGAGCTAGCTTCCTTACTAGCTCAGGGTATCATTTATGCTAATCACCCTATGCCAATCCTGTTGTATTGGTCCCTAAACCTAATGGTTCCATCAGACTATGCATATATTATCAAAAATTAAACTCCCAAACCATTCCAGATACCTATCCATTACCAAGAATGGACGACTTGATAACTGAAGCCAAATCAACGAAATACATGTCTACGATTGACCTAAGAGCAGATTATCATCACGTTAAAAGTTCATCAAGAGAAAACTGCTTTTGTGTGTCCATTCGGTACTTTCAAATTTTTGTGAATGCCATTCGAGTTGCAGAACAACCCTACAACTTTTCAAGGACTTATTGATAAATTTAGATCACGGTTAAAAGATGTTTTTGCATTGCCATATCTTGACAATATCAGAGTGTTTTCAGAAACCTTTGATAAACATTTATCAGATTTGAGAAAAGTGTTTGAAAGACTTTCTATGTTTAAACTAAATGCTAACAGGAACAAATGCCACTTTGCTTGTGATAAAGTATTTAGGTTATTGGATTACAGAAGATGGTATAGAAGTAAATGCTGAGAAAGTATCTTCCATTCAGAAAATTCCTAAACCAACATGCATAAAGGAAGTTCAATCTTTTCTACAGATGTGTTCCTGGTTCCAAAGATATGTCCCTAATTTTTCAGAAGTTGCTAGGACCCTTAGTGACTTAACCAAAAAGAATAAACAGTGCACATGGGATAAAACTGAACAAAAAGCATTTGAAAAGTTGAAAGAAGGTTGATTTCACCACCTGTGTTGTCTCAATCTGAGGGAACTAAAACATTCATTATTATGACAGATGCCAGTAATTATGCTTTAGGAGCAGTCCTTATCCAAGGAGAAGGCCCAGAACATGCGATAGAGTATGCAAGTCGATTGCTAAACTCAGCAGAAAGAAAATATTCAATTACCAAGAGAGAAACTCTTGCCATAGTTTGGGCTCTTGAGAAGTTCCGCGATTATATAGAAAACCAAGAAATTAATAATTGCATCTGACCACCAACTTCTGAAATAGCTAATGAGTATTAAATCAACATCTGGTCATTTGGATCGATGGGCCCTTCAAATCCAGTCATATCATCCAAAAATTGTCTACACTGCAGGAAAACCCCATGTTATAACAGATCTATCTAGACCATCTTATGCAAATAATGACTTTGTGATTTAAATGCTGCTTCTATAGATTTATCATCCCGGAAATCTAAAGACATTCATGAGGAACAAATGAAAGATAAAGATGTGAGGAAGATGTCTTGAGAGTGACAAAAAGATGAAAATTATGTAAATTGGACTACTACAGGATATCACATGAATTAAGAAATTCTGTATCATTACTCTCCTGACACAGACTGCGAAGAGGTTCAGTTAGTTGTCCCTCGTCAAGAACGAGAAAGAATGAGTCCTACAGCAGTATCACGATTCCCCTATCACAGGACATTATGGAGCTAAAGTACCATAAGATTGTCTCCAGGTATTACTTTCCTGGTATCAGAAAGTATATCTCGGAATACATGAAAAATTGTGCTGAGTACAATCGATATAAACCAAATAACCAGAAACCTGCTGGATTACTTAACACCTGTATGTGCACAGAGGTTTGAAACACTTGTTATAGACCTTTTTGGCCGACTTTCAGAAACTCCAACTGGGAAAAAATGGATTTTTCTTATTGAAGACGCCAGTATGAAATGGATAGAGCTCTTCGCCTTGGAAGATGCCACTGCAAAAATTGTGCAAAATTCTTAATTGAAGAAGTTTTCTTATGCTATAGTTTCCTCAGTTGATTAGTGATAATAGCACACAATTTGCTAGTGTAGTAATGCAGCAAACCTGTAACTTTATTGGTATTAAACAAGAACTCATTCCTGGTTATCACCCTCAAGCGAATTCCTCCCAATGAAAGAACAGAGATTTAAAACCCAAAGTAGCCATACTTGTTGGTGATGCTCATGATAAGAAAAACCGCCCACGATTTGTTTTGCCATGAATACAGCAACATGTAACACAACAGGTCATACCCTTGCTTACTTGCAGTTTGAAAGAGAGCTTAAATCGACAGATCTTAAGTTAATCACGATTTAATTGCACTTATTGTAAACGACAACTTTGTAGCTGAAATTATGCCATATCTGAATGAATTAACTCGTTCGACACCTCAAATCAGGGAGTAAGTATGGATAACTATATAGCCAGTCAGTAAATCCATAAACAAGAAAAGTAAAAAATTTATGCCTACACGCAAATGTCCATATCTGATGATTACTAATAGATCTCCCACAACATATGACATTGCAGATCCTGCTACTCCTAATCAAGTGTTAGGTACTTATCATACAATATAATGAGACCCTATGATTTGCCTCAATCGAAAGAACAAGGTCCTGCGACCCCTAAAGGAAAAGAGGCAAACCTCGCAAAATTAAACCATCCAACATGGATTCTTTGTTGGGACATCATCAGAGCCCGTGGGGGAGTCTATAGCCTAACGGTAAATGGCAACAGTCAAATAAGTTTTGAAACAACTAACATCTCAGCAGTTAGTTGGAGATTCGATAGGTTTTTGCATGGACATAACTTTTCCTCTTATCCAAGAGTAAATTAACTTATGTTACTTTTGACAAGTAATTTTATGTAGTGTTTTTATTTTAATTAAATTTACTTTGTTAAATGTAAAGTTTAGATGGCTCTCTGGTTATACCGGTTGTTTGTAAATTTTTAACCTCCTAAAAAATGCTAATTTTTCTACACCAAAAGCTGTAATCGTAAGTTTCTATTGTTTCCTTTTGATTCTAAATAGAAGCACTACTCTATGAATGCTCAATATTTTGCAGTTATGAAATTAATATACCTCGTTCTAAGGTATCATGTTTGAAGATTCATAAATTCTATTGGGGGAGGGCGAGAAAAAATTCGAAATCTGCAAATACATAATGTATATGTGCTGAAGCTTCTACATTTACTTCCTTTTAGTTAGAATTGATAATTAAGAGAAAATTATTTATACGATTTTAAGACCGGTATATAATATATACTGGTGCCCATACTGAGGGTACTATGTCAATAGATGGCAGCACCAAATTTCTCGTTTCTACTCCGAGATGACAGAATTTCTTTATATTATAACAGTTATGATGTAATAAATTTTTTATGATTAATTTACAAGTTGTTTAGGATTCAATATTATGTTCACGAGGGGATGGGGAATTTACTGAGCATGCGCTAGGACTGAATACAACTAGTTTCCTTTTATTCTTTGTTTACCTCCACTCGAGTTTCATTCACCTCAGTTTAACTAATATTTTAATTTCAGCACGTGACCATTTTCCAGAAGAAAGACTCAGCGGTTTAAAAATTGTCATCTGGCATCAAAACATTACACAACTGTAGGGGTTAAATGTGGCATGTTAACCAGGACCAAAATCCTAGAATGCAGAGAAAATGAAAAGAGGTGATTGACAACTAATTTGGCATTCAGGGGGTCATGCTTCTTCACTTTGTGTGATCTTATTACACAAAGTGAAGAAGGAGTGACCCCTGAATGACAAAAGCTAACTTAAAAATATGGGAAAAGGAAATACACTTTAGGTCCGTCTCTTAGTGTAAATGTAAAAACTGCTGATTTCAAGCATGCTTTTATTGTTTAGGGTATCATCTATGTTAATTTCAGATGAGAGACTAGGGAACACAAAAGAAATTTTCCCTCTGGGTTAAGATACAAATAGGTGGTTTTCAAAATAAATTTTCACAGTAGTGAGAGGCGGGAAAATATTTCTAATGCCAGTTTTATATGCAGAGCAAAATTTATCCAAAAGTTTAAAAGGGACCCCTAGGAGGCCAAAGGGGTTGAAAATCGAAAGGTGTATCAAATAATAAAATCATTTAACAGCGTTTCTTTCTGAACAAAAAGATAAATTACAAGCTATACTTGGAAAAAAAACAAACTCCGAAAGAAAGGGGTGGAGCCTTACCGTGCTCAGTAATATAAAGTGTGTGTATGGGAAGAGATTTTTGGTATCATAGCATGAAGCATGGTCCTTTTTATATATTATCTAACACATAAGATATAATAACTTCAAAAATGCAACATACTTTTTCAGCTGAGTTACATCTCCTTGTAACATTACACTAGTTCAGTTACAGCATGATATGGTTTACACATGCAATGTTATATTTGCTTTTCATAAAATAACAATATTGAATTTAAAATAAAGTTCAAAAGCTTTTTAACCATATTTTACATAAGTGCATTCAGCTGGGTTGTATGATTAAAGTGCATAAAAACAAATTTTATTTTTAAAATTTTAAAAGTTTTTGTCTTCAGTCTTATATAACTAACTATTCAAGCACCCATTGCATTGCTATAGCACAGCATTGCTATAGGGTCCATAGTTACAATTCATATAAAATTTTACCACAATTTAAATTATTTTATACACAGTCCTTTAATCGGTCAAAATAAATCTTTACTGTTTCAAAGATTATGATTAATTCAGCTCAGAGCAGAAATCTCATCCTGTTAGCATGTTCATGTACTCAGAACTAAGAACGATGTTAGAAAAAGTGTTAAACAGCAAACAACATTTATCATTCAAAATGTTGCAAAGATAAAATTTAAACAAAAATCTCAAAACTGATATTTATTTGACAAAAGATTTTATAAATAAGGACACAGCAGTTATTTACATAATTATAATGTTATATGATATATAGCTAACATCCTCCATCCCAATTCAAAAAGATTTAATGGAATGGATTCATAGTGCTATATTATGTTTAACATTGTACAGGGTGGGCTACAATAAAGAGGCCTGCTTCCAATAAAAACATAACAAAACTGGCACAATTTCTGATACAATACACACAGTAGTGAACAGGAATACAAAATAAGGATCAAACTGGCACACAGAAAACAAGGGACTAGAACTTCCTCCTAAAGGAATTGGTACTGAATGCAGTGCTACTTTTTAATAATCCACCCTGTATCAGGAATGACTTAAAAAAATGAACATTTTGTTTATATTCACTTAGCACAATAAAGGCAAGATCTTGACTATTAATTGTGTTACAATTATTTAGCTCAAAACAGAAATTTCATACTAAGCATGTTTATATACTCAGTATTTAAAACTGATCGTGTGATACAAAATCATATGGCACGTAACAGACAATTCAGTGTTATAAAATGTTAAAAGGATAAAATAAAATGTAACCAAAATTGTGAAAATCAATATTTATTTGACAAAGATTTGTAAATAAGCTAATGGCAATTATTTACATAATGACAATGTTACACAATATACAGCTAACATCCTCCATTCCAGATCAAAAAGATTTAACCAGAATGGGTTCATAGTGCTATACTATGTTTAACATTATCATTTCTGTCAACTTTTCAAAAAATAATTTGCTATATTATAAGATTTTATGGAATGATCATAGGTCAGAATGATGGCCAAAGTTCACCATTTTTCTCTTTAGATGGAACTTCAATCACTCGTGGTTTATCTATGATTCTTGCAGTGCGATTGCCTTTTTCAACAATTCCAATTATCCATGACTGAAATCCTTCTTGTTTCTCAATATCTTTACAGTAAGCAGCAGCTTGTTCACGAGGCAAACATATCAACAATCCTCCTAGAAGAGAATGTTATGAAATTTTAATTGGTGAACTTTTCAGAAATAATAAGAACTAATAAAAAAATTTGAAGTTGTCTGATGTGCATAATACCACTAGCAATAAAAATAAAGTTTAAATTTTCATATTTTCAGAATTTAACCATTTGACACTCAAATACCTTATTTTCTCAGACATAGAAAGACATAAAAATTAAAACCCGTGTCACAAGACCATCATCATATATTTAACCAGAAACTTCAGAAACAACTTTCTGAACACTTTACTTTTTGCACATAAAAAGCTATATTAATAAAATGCAATAAATAAATAGAAATGGGGGAAAAATGAGCAGCAGAATTGCACATTCTTACAAAGCTCTACATATGGGTGGATTGGAAATTTTTCGATGTAAACAAACTTTTTTTAAGCTCTCAAATTCAACAGTACGGCAATATATATATATATGCTATATTCATAACATATTTCAATTGAAGAAGCAATTTTATCACAGAAGTTGCCTGGCATTTTCTGCAAGTGTAACTTTTTTACAGCTCATATTTAAAGTGAATCCTCGAAAAATATAATACTTTTTCATAAATTCATAGTCCTGGGTGCATATTAATTAGCAGGACAATAATAAAAATTGGGAAATCGTAAGAATGTTTTTGCAAGTTTAATTTTTTAGTAAAAGAATACCTGATTTAAAGCAAATATTCATGCAGTACGCAAACAAAGGCCTATGTAAGTACAGCACAAGCCCAATTCAGAATTCTTCTAACTATTCTCTTAGGATATTATCTAGGCAATTAATATTGAGAGAACGTAAGCATTATAGGATGTTAATTTAGAGCAAATAATTTATTAAAATTTTTAAATTAAGACTATAGCTTGAAAACATCACACTAGCTTTACCTACTATATATATACTTCTATTTCTACACGCTGCTTATTAAGTGAAATGCATTGCCCTGTGAGGAGAAGAAAAATCTAAAATTGTTTAAAGCCCAGAACATGTTAACATAATTTTTTAATTAAATTTGATTAATTTGTAGCAAGGAGTAAAAATAAAATTAAATTACTAAATTTCAATAATTTGTATTTTGTTTAATTATTAACATTCCTTCTTTCTATATAGGTATATATACAGAAATTACTCTTTATTTTAATACCTTGCATATGTAGAGCTGAACTAACTACAACAGGGTTTGTACACATTTCTGCACATCAAAATTAAGTACTGTCAAGGACTTTTAAGGACCATTAAAGAAAAAAATTAAGGATCTATCAGCAAATTGGAACTGCATAAATTCAATTAAAGCCCATGCCTGAACTTCACTTTCGTTATACCAACCTAATAAAAAAATAGATCCATAAGTAGGATGCACTATTATTAACTAGCTGTAAGGAATACGTTTTATAGTAATTTTTACATTTTTGTGTTGTATCTTGTGACTATATGAAAGGCTCGATGTAGAGATAACTTTTAAAGGTGAGCAATTAGTTACCAATAATTGAATTAGGTAGTTAGATACCATTAGGTAGCAGATATTATAGATTTACCTGGCCACTATTAAATTTTATTTATTTTTTAAAAATATTTGATGAAAATCACAGTCTAATAACATTTCACAGTTTAAAATACATGCAATTTATGACACTGATTCTTAAACGACATCAGGATAATAATACTTTAAAAGCTACAACACGTTTGTGTTTTGCAGCAACAATACTCAACAAAATATTTATGCGTCTTTTTAATTAGAAGCCCTCACAGATATTATGGCTAATTTATATCAATTTCCTTCTCTTTAAGCACCTTTTCTAACAATGAGAAATTTGTTTCAATAAGCAAACTAATGTTCGCGTTAGTTTCTGCTTCATCTCCTAACTTGTCAATGTCTCGACATTATACCTATGAGGTT
>KK120741.1:87803-97890 GCA_000611955.2 Stegodyphus mimosarum | reverse complement strand
TTTATTTAAACAAAACTTAAAATATAAGTGCGTGTTCTTATGCAATCAGAATGAACTCCAGCTCATGGCGATGTAACTAAACAGGAAAATTCAAATTCAAATTGTGGACTAGCACTCAAAGACAACACACTTTAATTTTAATCTAAGCTGGCTCAGTAACTCATAATTGTAACAGATTCAAATATCGGTAACGATAACGCAAAGCTGAATAATTAATTACAAATTGTCACAGCTGGCAGAAACTAATGCAGCGTGCGAGCAGAGGCCAGAAACACTGTCTTACAAACAAAAACCTCAGTTTAAATACTATCTAAATGATTTGCATTCTGGTGAGAAAAAGAAGGGAGAAGCTATAGTACAGGCTGAAATTATAAACAAATGGCTAATTTATGTAATACTAACTGTACATATATTTAAAGAATAATTTTCTTTCTCTTTACGCACTCAGTTTCTTTTCTCAATAAGTTTCCTCTGCATTTCAGAATTTTTGGATTTATTTAAAGATTTCTGTTATTCTAAAAACCACATGTATTTAAAGTATATACTGCTAATTTTATTCCTTAAATAATATGAACACTGAGAGTAAATATGAAATGATACATGGTCAGAGGCGGTGTGGTAGAATTTTAGTTATTTTTAGAACTTTAGTGATGCACAGAGCAATAAAATATAGAAATAGCAAAACTTTTAGAATTTAGGAAAGGCACTGGGGGCAGAATTTAGGACCCACACAGACTTCATCAAGTACAAAAATGCCTAACGCCAGCCCTGCACGTCATGCTTTGAGATATATAAAATACATATGATAATCTTTTTAATTGTTAGTTTTCAATTCTTTTCAACAGAAAATTCCTTTCTGTAGATATGTGTCCATGTGCCAACATTAGAAGCATTACTGACATTTTCCAGACTTCTGCTTAGGGAAATGAAAAAAAAAGGGGGGGGGGAGAATAATCACGTTAAGAAACAAATTTCTAGGATCAGAAGTAAAACATTCAAATATTAGATTTTCATTGTTCTCCCAAAAATTCTTCAAAGATTAAGCAATTCATCACAGACATTCTGTAAAATACATCCATTACGAGTTAATACTATGAAAACATTTTTCATTTTATCACATTTTTCTGGAATCTTCTAGAATCCTAGATCTATAAATCTTGCCTTCAAATCCTTCTAAACTTTCCAAAGTGCAATGTCTAAAATCCGAAAGAAAGATTACCCTACCAATTCTGCGGCAGCGAAAAGCCAGAAGTACTTGAAAAAAAAAAAAAAAAATTCACACACACACACAAAAAAAATTTAATGAATTTTATAGAGGAAACGGATGCACATTCTAAAAGTTCTGAATATTCTGAGACAATTACATGAGGAAAAACTCTTACCATTTAAAAAATAAAAAAGAAGACATTTTAAAATAATTACACAGCTATTCTGCTTTCGCAAAGAACTGTTTTGTAAATTATGCTTTTCAGTATTCATTAGCTTGTTTATTCTCGGATTCAAAATGTTGTAATAAGTTGAAAAAAATGAAAACAAATATCACTTTACATTTTAACAGGGGAAAAAAATGTTTTATTTCAATATTATTTCTTAAATATAGTTTCAATATATTACCATTATTTTAACGAAATGTATTAATGCTACAGTGTTCTAAACAAAAGTGTTGAAAAATTCAGATCTCTGAATTAAACATTTTGTACAGAAGTTGATCATCGCCAAAATGTTGATAAGTAGCCAAATTTAGAACCATTTAATAATAAATTGATCTTAAAATCTCCAAAATGTTGATAAGTAGCCAAATTTAGAACCATTTAATAAAAGAACTCAAATCGTCAAAAAGGAAAGGTTGTTTAAGAGTTCTTCATTAGAAAAAAGAAAATTTCGAAATGTTTATGTTTCATTTCTTGCCTAAGAACTCGAGTATTGCACCATTTATATTAGAAGTAGGAACAAATTCAAACAATAACCATATTTGTCAGTGAATCACCAAAAATATTCCTCGAAAATGCTAATTTGCACTTAAAATGGCAGTCGTAAAAATGGACCGAAATTTTAGATGATTAAAATTAAGGACCTTCTACTGATTTTGGACAAAATTAAGGACTTCTAAGGATTAAAAATCGATTCTAAAGAACCTAAGGACTTTTAAGGACTCTTAAGGACCGTACAAATGCTGTATAAGAAATATGCATATAAAAGGAAATTAAACTGAGAATCCTCATATAAAATCCACATAAAATTAATTTAAAATACTGTAATAGTACGGTAAGCAACTCCTCCTCACCTCCATGGAAGTCTAGGATTTTGAGAACCCTTTCTGTGATCAAACTGCACATTATGTTATCGTTGTACATTATAATTTAATTTTTATACATCATTACTTTAAAAAATCTATTTAGATAACGTCATTGAAGGAAGTACATTTTCATTACTTTACAAGTATATTTTGAACTTGCTAAGATGGCTGCCATTTGCTACACAAGTTTAATTTTTGGGCAGTAGGAAAAGTTGGGAAACTCTGCTTCTACAATAACCTCTACAGTATGTAAACTCAATGCTACTTTATGCAAACCCATTTAGTCCTCAATAGTTGGTTTAGTTTTTGCAAAAAATAAGTGTTATTCATCTGTTTTTCCTTCACATTTTAACAATCATTAAATTCAGACCCTCCATTCTATGACTAGTGCAGTGCAGTACTTTCAAAATTAAGGGATCCTGCCATTTAAAAAAAAAAAAAAAACATTATTGGGTACAAAGTATAGTTGTGTTTGAAATAAATAAACAGAAATAATACAACCTGAAAAAAATTATAATAGTTTTTAATATCCTGCATATGCAATCTGTAGCTGTTTACTATTAAATAATGAAGAATATGTATGCATGTATTTACATTCCTCACACTGTGAAAAAAATGTTACAACCACCAAATTTGAACAATCTCCCGTCCCAAACACGTGTGCATCTCAAAACACGAATTTTGGAAGTGTTTTAATTTATTTCCTATTTTGAGTGAATTTAATGAATTTTTGACCAAACACTCAGCGAATTAAGAGCTCTGCATTGCCACTTTGGAAAGCATAGTATATTTATATTTCAAATTTAACCAGCACACTCATCAATTTTAAAAATGTTTCAACCGACTGAATTAAAACATTTTTCTTTCATGTAGCAAAGTATTTTCAACAAACTATAAGACATTTAATTTTTCTTTTACATTTATTCTGTTATTAATTAACAAACTAAGCAATTTAAAAGGAATAAAAGCAGATTTATTTCAGTTACTATTAATTACTGGCTGGACCTGTAAATTACATTAACTGAATTTCATTATATATATTTTTTCTTTTTTGTAATAACAATATTAAGAGACTGGCTCTGCATGTGGCTAGTTTTATCAAATAATAAAGAATTTGTATGTGTGTATGCATATATTTCCCTCACACTGTGGAAAAACAGCAGAACCCAGAAATCACCAAAGCCTGAGCACACATCCTCTACATATGCACCTTGAAGCTAGAATTTTGAATTTTTTATTAGTCCAAAGGGATTTAGTCCCGAAGGACTATTACTTTCGTTTTGCGATTTTGCGTTGATTCACTCTGAATGCCTGATTCACTTTTCAAATTGTTGCCACTAAATGTTATCGCTCTGCATTAAAGTTTAAAAAATGAAAAATCTGCATAAATGTATGCATGTTATTATTATTATTATTATTTTTTTTTTTGACGTAGCTTTCTCTTCAAAAATCGTCTGCGTGCGTTGCACGGGAAAATAAAAAGGAATTTTAATTACAGTTCTAAATAAATAGCCAAAAAAATGTGAAATTCGTAACAATATTCTCTAAAACTTTAACGAATTTTTCATTAACAAACTCAAAGATTTCAAAGCCAGCAATACCAACGTTGTACAGAAAAACATTTTTATCTCCAGCGCGTGAGAGCGTGTACCGAAATTTCTAAAGATATGCTCAATTTAAAATTATTTTGCGATATTGCTGTTGAACTGAATTTTATGGTTTAAGTGCGAAGAACATGGTATTTAACAAATAAAGGTAACACACAGAATGTTAAATAAACGTCCCTTTGGACGTAATTTAAAATCTGAAACATTTCAGATTTTTTTTTTAATATTTTGTCCAAATTTAATGAATTTTTAATTAACATTATGAGTGATTTAAAAACAGCAATGGAAATGAAATTTTTATCTTCGCTGGGCCACTTTGTTCCCATTTGGCAAAATATAATATACTCATCTTTCAAATTTAATGAACAAACTCAGTTATCTAAAAGCTGAGCGCAGGGTTTGTACACACCTCTGCACATGGAAATTAAGTACTTTTAAGGACCATGAGTGAAAAAAAATTATGGACCTATCAAGCAAATAGGAAATGAATAAACTAAAACAATTATCTACGACCGAATTTTGCTTTTGTAATTCGAAAGAATAAAATAAATTTATAAGTATGATGCATTGCTAAACATAATCTAATATTTAACTTAATTATCAAATATACTCTAGAATAAAATTAACTTCATAAATTTTTTCAATTAATTAGCATTAAATTATAAAAAATTTCTTAAAACATTTTTATACTTATAACAGTCCCACATATTTTAAAGAAGATTAGTGGCTTTTTATTTAAATTTTACTAACAGTTAGCTTTATATTAATTATTTTTTTTATGTCTCATTTCATCATGCACTCACTCAATCCAGAGGTTATGCAAATTTTATGTGAAAAGGCTAAGTTAAATTGTGAAGTAAAATAATGATCAGCGTGACTCACGACAAAAGCTTGGCTGTTGCCACTGCTTCAATCAGAACACACGTGAACGGCTGACACTAGTATGATTGATAAATGTTAATTAGCTGCACTTCTAACTCAGTTAATATACAGTATTTAATAGATAGTTCCTAAAGCACCATACACGATTAGGCTGTTTTGTATTAATATAAGTCTCATTAACTGTAAGCAATTACGTTTCATATTAATTTTTTACACTTTTGCGTTGTATCTCGCATCAACAATAAGGATGAAGGAAAGGAGATAATGCACCATAATATGTAGAAACAAGTTTTAAGGGTTAGCAGTTAGCTACAAATAATTAAAAATAACATAGTTAGATACTCTTAGTCATATTAAATTTACAAAGTTACAGTTTTTTTCTCTTTCTAAAAACATCCATTAAAAAGCACTAAGAACATTTTACAGCAGTCATATGATACGGACTCTAAAATATTAGTATAACTATACATGGGAAATAACAATATGTTTATGCATCTTATTAATCTGAAAGTTTTTATTACAATTAAATACATTATTAGATATTTTAGTTAATTTACATGAGTTTCCTTCTCTTTAGCACCTCATCTAAGTTCATTTGTTTCGATAAACATATCAATGTTCCCACTAATTACTGCTTCATCTTCTTATTTGTTATACTCCTTTTATTGAATTGTATTCTGTACCTTTTTAGAATAACTAAATCATTTCTCCTCCAAAATATATCAAATTACCTGACTTATCAGGCATGTTTTTAAAATAAGTATCGTTCTGAAATCTGGAGGCCGGCAGTGCTGCAGTCAGTATTATAACCATTGGCAAGTCACAGGCATCATTTTGGAAATTTTCGACCATGTTAAATCTTGTTATCGAATATTTAAAATATCTTCGCTGATTGCGAAATACGAACGGTGGTTCACTTTCTTAATGCTATCAGCCGCTTTTCCTTTAGTTAAGTGAAGTGTACGGAGAAAACATTATAAGCAACAGAATAGTTTAAAATGGGTTACAGCTTTTAAAGATTGGCTGCACAAATGTTCAGGATGATGAATGAAGTGGGTGACATTCTGTCATTACTGAAGATATGGTGTTAAAATTTGATGAACAAGTGAAACAGAACACATGCTTTACGATTTCATCAGTATCTGATGACTTTCCTTGGGTTTCATGTAGTGTGCTGAATGAAACTGTGAGCAAACACTCAAATTATCAAAAACTGTGCACACAATGTGTACCAAAAATGTTGAAAGATATGCACAAAACCAAACATTTAGATACTGCTTTAACTCTTATTTAGCAGTACAGCGAGGAAAGTGATGATTTTTTACGCCAAACTGTGACAGGTGATAGAACATGGATGGCTTACGCTACAATAGAATCGAAGCAGCATTCAATAAAATGGTGGCATTAATCATCACCCAAGAGCATGACGTTCCAGCAAACAGTTTGTCCAGAAAATCATGTACACTGTGTTTTGAGATAGGAAGGGGGTGTTGCTTGTGTTTTTTAAAATATTTATTTCTTTTTTTAGCCTTGTGGTGACACAAATTTTATGATACACCGTGAGACCTTGAACAAACTGCACTATGCAATCCAAAACAAAAGGCACGACATGCTGAGTAGAGGAACCATTTTGTTTCACGACAATGCCTATCCATATGCGGGTAGACGAACTTAAGACCTCACTGCATCATTTTGCTAGGAAAACCTTGATCACTCCTTGCACAGTCCTACCACCTGTTTCTGTATTTTAAGAAGCATCTTAGTAGTCTTTGCCTTAACAGTAATGATAAGGTCAAAATAACAGTGTTGCAGTTGGTGTCAAATCAAACGCCACAATTTTACGAAAAGGGGATTCAAAAACTGGTTGTACTTTATGATAAGTGCTTTAATATTGGCACTTATCATAAAGTACAACCAGTATCACGTAGAAAATAGACTGAGGTACAGGCTTTCATATAAAACTGGCAAGAAAATTCCATTTGTTTCTTTTTTTATTTCCAAGCAGTAAATAAGTTAAAAACATGCCTTGTATTTTCAATTTACACACACATTTTCTTATTTTTTTAGTTAGTTACACATAGTTAGCTAAGAAACTAGATGCTTTTATGAACAAAAAAGCCAGCTACAGTAGCTACTGCAAGTTATAGCTTACTTGAACAAATTTTTTTATGCAACATCTTGCTTTGCAGTGACAATAAAAATTTTTTTTAGATAATTTATCAGCCAAACAATCACATTTTCAAGTGCTTTAAATAAAGATACCTGAAGTTTCCACAGCATGTCCTTGAAGAAGTTTAAACATATTCCCACAAGCTTTAGCAACGGCTGCCATTTTTGCAATTACAGGGAGGTTATGAATTACAAAAGACACCTCATTTTTTTGTATTTTGGCTAAATTCTGTGCATGGCCTAACAATCCAAAACCAGTTACATCAGTAGCACCATGAGCATTATATTTATGCATAAGGCGGGAAGCTAGAAATAAAATCAGCACAATTAGGAAACTTTAAGGCATAAAAAATAGACAAGTGAAGATTAATAATAAATTATCAACAGTTATTTACGTAATTTAAGATTAGTGGACATCCTGTACTTACTTTTAAACAGCCTCAGTAATACTTTGAAATTTTAGAAGTTTTTAGAACAGAAGTTCTTAACCAGGGGTGTTTTGGATCATGAATTAAAAAAATTATTTTAGGCACGGTTTGGCATTTACCAACATTTTCTGTGCTTTTTGTTGTTTAATTCATAAAACACTTCTCAAATAAACTAAATAAATGCATATCATAATAATTTTTTTTTTAAATCTAATATAATCATGGTCTTTGTAAAGCTGATTCTAGATTTCTTACTTTATGTTTTTACTAAATAAATGCCCATAAATGTATATTTCAAGATTTGGAACGGAGGAGATATGATCTTCTAGCAGTGGTGCATGTGGCAATAAAAGTTGAGAACCCCTGCTTTAGAACAACAGAATAAAATAGAAAACATTCACTCAAGAAGAAATATGTGAAAAAAAAATTTAACAACTGCAGGGGGGCTTTTTAAAAATTAAACATGTTTCTGTAAACATAAATGCAGCTATTCCTCACTTTTACAAGTTCCTATTTTACAAAAGCACAGAAATTTATCTTCTAAAAATAAAAATTTATTATCTAGTAATATACTGCAGCCATAGCAAAGCCATTACTAAGGCAAAACTGATGAATTATGCATTACTGTTTGATCACTGTTAGTCCAACCTTGGTTGAAAATAGGGCAAAACAATAATCACCCAACAATGGTGTAAACTACATAACTGCAAGGACGAGGCTTAACTTTAGAATATATGAATGTTTTCTGATAAATAAATGCGTCTGCATGTGTGCTTGTGCTGTTGATCATGGTCTGTTGTGGTCCTCAGTAACCTACACAAAAGAAGGCACTCATAGGTTAACCATGCACTGATCTGAAGCAATGAGAACCTCTACTGCCTGATGATACTTAAAACATTCAGTCATTAACACTGAGCAATACAGCACATTTGGAGGTTTAAAAAATGCTTAAAAGCAAATTTACATTCCATTTTAAAATAGAATAAAATGCTGTAACTTTTTATATGCTCCAAATAATTTAAACCAAATGAGATGCTTTTACAAGATTTTGTTAATTATACTAGAAAGAAATTTTAAGATAATCCAATTTCACTTGGTTAATAATTAACAAAGATTAAAATTCATTTTTATTCTATTAAAATCAAATACTATGAATTATTTGTTTTCTATTCACAACACCTCATTTTGAAATTATGTCCTTAAAATAATTTTTTTTTAATTTATTTCAAATTAAAGAAGCTTTATTTTAGCAATTTAATATTACTAAATAACAACTCCAATTTACATGCAATTCACATTTTTTAACATTTGCAATTGAATTAATAATTAATTATTATTAATTATTAATATTAATTTTAATAACATAAATTAGTTACTTTTACAGCTGCTTTTTGGCCACATATTTCATTTAATACTGTGAAGAACATGAGGATGATTTGTCTAAACAGAATCCTTTGGGATCAGATCAGATCCTTTGAGGAGAACTTTTTGAGGGAAAGCAGATCATATTACATGTAAGGGAAATCACAAAAGTTCCTATGCAGACGCCTGTTTACCAGGCTCCAAACTGAATCGATCCATAAAAACGTTTTTAACTAACATGTTACGTGGGACGATGACAAAGTTAGAATTAGATTTCCTTCTGAGAAAGTATTCCAGCTATCAAATAGTATTATAAAAAAGATAAAAACAATGAAAAATATCATAAAGTAAAGCATTTAAAAAGGTTATTATAAAGGTAATGTGCAATGAATGAGAACAAAAGCGCCACCTTAGATTGTAAAGTGGTGCTTCAACTCCAGAGGAAGAAGGGCTTCCCATTCTATTCTTTCACCCACGGACAGTACCTTATTAACCACTCCATTCAAATTAAGCTTTTGCAGCAGTTATGCCATGGTAATGGTACATTATTATATTAATTATTTTATGTTATTATTTCATTACTTTAGCTTCAATTAAAATATTAGAAATTTCCAACATCTTATCACTTCAAATTCGCTGAAACAACCTTGTATTTGGCGTACATTTACTAAAAAACACTCAATCGATTTCGAGGGCAGCTACAGGTCCCTCCTCATCTTATCACTTTTTGGCATTTCCTAGTTTAAGTGGCCACATTGCTTAGTTGCCCAAACTAACAAAGCTAACTGCTATCATTTATTATTTACAAATTAATGTTGCCAAAGGCTATGTTATGTTTGTGTTAATAAATACTTGCTTTTCCTGTATACATTCATTTTACTCATTACCTGCACAGAAAAACAAAATAAAGTTGTATTACTAAAAATGATTTGGATAACTTCTCAATTAAGATGCACTACCAATACATATAAAAAATGCTGCCAGTTTGATGACGGATGACAACATAGGTACTTTTCAGGAACTAACTTTCAGGTACTAACTATCTACATTGCGGCAAGCAAAAGCCAGCCTTTCTAACTGCTTAATATGGACCATTATGAAATTCTGTGACATGACATTTTCAATATTCTCCTACCCAATTTTGTATACGAAGTGCATCTAGAATTACAGTATATATTCACGACTATATTGGTGATCAACCTAAGTGAGAACACTAGACATTCCTAGAAGGCCTCTGTTTAAAAATGTAGTTCTATTATAATTTAGCAGCTTTCATTTACAAATTAAACTATAACATATGAATATTGTTCAGATAAAAAGATGGATCAGGAAAAGAAGCTTAG
>KK120741.1:64117-87760 GCA_000611955.2 Stegodyphus mimosarum | reverse complement strand
ACCCCTGAATTTTCATTTGAAAATGAAAAAACATATAGATTGATGAGCCACAGAAAGATCCCATTTTTTCGGCATATTAGAAAAATTTCTAGTGGAAAGGGTTCTCTCCAACCGTGACGTGAAATAACAGGACACTGCAAAAGATCATCAAGGTCGTGATCGCATGACAGACTAGAAAGACCTTCATTTACAAAATAATTATTGTTCACGGGAAAAACTTTGTAAATGAAAACCTTGTTGTTTAACTTATAGACTTTTTAATGACAATGCTTAACAGCAGAATTTTTAAGGGTCACATCTAGACCTTGACTATTTTTTAATATCTTTAATAACTAAAAAAAATATATATACATCATACTGCATTTAAGCTTGCTTTTGCCTTTGAAATGGCATGAAAATGAATAAATTTGGATCTTTTCTTTAAAAAAATTTTTCACAAAACATCATGAGAAAGTGATGAATGACTGTCTGACATATGAAAACTAGTGTAATTGATAATGGTCAGTTTGGATGACACAAAACTGACTGAAAGAAAAAAAATTACCACCTTTATACAAGCAATTAAAAAAAAATTACCCACTCATTTTAAAAAAGACATACATATGATTTTTTCACAAATATACCTAGAAAATTTTTTTTTCATGTGCTCATATAATAAGGGTATTTGTAATTTCTTTTGTCACCATTATTTAAAAAAGCAGCATTATGTTGCACAGCCTTTAATTTTATTGTTGCTCCAAAATAATTTTAAATGTTTAACAATGCAAAAGATACTTAATAATATGAAAAATTCAATACAGCAGCACCTATGAAATAGTAATTTATTCTCTTTTTACGACCAAAAAATTTATGACGACCTACCCATAATATAATTTTTACTGCAATGCTGTTGCATACCTAATATTTAAAAATCTTTAGAAAAAAAATAAATAAATAAAAAGTCCATAAAACATTTTATTGTTTAAAATTTAGAAGAGAAAATAAATTACAAACTAGTTTATTATCCTCCTTTCAATAATTTTATTTGCTTTACTTTTCAAAGCATCTGAGAACAGTAATGAATATCAACAGTTTAATTTTCATTATGGTTTTTGTTCCAAAAATTCAGTGATAAAAAAACACAATAATTCTATACCAGGGGTTCTCAACTTTTGCTGCTCCCTGCTAGAAGTTAATTCCCCTGCCTTCTTCCCGAAGCTTAAAAAATATATAGATAACTTTTTAACATGTTTTGGAAGTATTTATTATATTTGCAAAAAATTTCGAGTATCATATTTCAATGGAAATATCTACTTTGACCATTTTTCAATCCAAATGGACAAATTTTTGTGTGATGTCATACATAGAGACAAAATAAAGTACTTTTTACTAAAACAGCTAGTAAATTGGATTATAAAGGTATTTTTTTCGTGATGTCTTTACGTACAAACATGTGTATATATATATACATATATATCCATATGTATGTATGTATATATATACATACTGTGTATATACATACATACATTTCATTTAAAACACTAATTATATACACAGTCCGGTCACATTAATGTGACCACCACGTACTTTCCATGTCAGAGTTAAATAACCAATCACAGAAGGCAGGTGGCAGCACAGTGCAGTTGAGCGTATATAAAGGGTGTGTGAGGGCTTCGGAAAACATTTCAATCGTTGGCGTAATGCAGAAACGAAGCGATTTATCCGACTTCCAAAAGGGCATGATCATTGGCTTTCGGGCCAAGGGTGGAAGCATTTCCGAAACGGCTGAGTTTGTGAACTGTTCGCGTGCCGCCGTGGTAAAAGTGTACCATGCATGGCAAAATGGGACTGTCCAAAATCAGTGACGTGGCAAATGTGGTGCACCACGGGCCATAGATGACAGAGGCGAACGACGGTTGCGGAGATGCGTTCGGGCAGATAGACGGGCTACCGTTGAGCAACTGACCACCAAAATGAACCAAGGGGCTACCAAAAGTGTCTCCCAAAGTACTATTCAGCGAACATTGCTGCGTCTGGGCCTCCGAAGCAGACGCCTGGTTCGTGCACCTATGCTGACTGCTGTTCATCGACGGCGAAGGCTAGAATTTGCACGCCAGTACAGCAGCTGGACGTCCACTGAGTGGCGACAGGTTGCGTTTTCGGATGAATCGCGTTTTATGCTCCATCGGACAGATGGACGTTGGCGTATAAGGCGTGAAACCTCTGAAAGGAACCACCCTGCAACCATTGCCGGAACGGTCCAAGCTGGAGGCGGGAGCATTATGGTCTGGGGAATGTTTTCCTGGCATTCTCTAGGTTCACTGATCATTGTGGAAGGCACAATGGATCAATACAAGTACGCATCTGTCCTTGCGGACCATGTTCACCCCTACATGCGCATTGTTTTTCCTCAGGATGATGGCATCTTCCAGCAGGACAATGCGAGGTGCCATACAGCTGCCAGTGTACGTGCGTGGTTCGAAGAGCACCAGGATGAGTTTACCGTCCTCCCCTGGCCAGCAAACTCACCTGACTTAAACCCAATCGAGCATCTGTGGGACCATCTCGATCGAGTTGTTCGCGCCATGGATCCTCAACCGCGTAATCTAGCGCAGCTGGCCACGGCATTAGAGTCGGCATGGCTCAACATCCCAGAGAACACCTTCAGGGACCTATGTGACTCTCTTCCTGCACGTCTCGCAGCAGTCCGCTCTGCGAAAGGTGGTTATTCTGGCTTTTGACAGATGGTCACATTAATGTGACTGGACTGTGTATGTATATATATATATATATATACATAATTAGTGTTTTAAATGAAACTTTTATACATACTAATTAGTGTTTTAAATGATGAAATATTCATGTTTTGGTAATGCCAAATTTTAAAATTATTTAATTTTCAACAAATAGTAAAATCCAACATTTAATATGGTCTCCCAGTTCCTATACTTACATTTGGGAAAGTTTTATGCTTGTTACGAAAAAATAAAATTATAAAAAGTTTGGCTCTTGTACGACAAAAACTGACTGGAATATTTAATTTCGAAATTTGCAACTTTTTAAGTCATTTCAGACTTGCTTTGAGGGACCAATTAATTGAATTAGAATAATTCGAGGAAATAAGCTTAAATGAAGTGCAGCAAAAACTGTGAAAAGTTTTATAGGCAGTACAAGGAAGTCACACTGAAAATATGAAACTCCCCTAGAGCTGAATTGCCCCCTGGTTGAGAATCCCTGTTCTATGCACTTTTTCTACAGTAAAACCTTTTCATGTTCAACTACACAAATAAATTCACAGAAATTTCTCTTTAAGTATATTGAGAATGCCATTAAAACAGCTTCATGACAACATCATAATATATAGGCTAAATTAAATACTCTATACATACATTATATAAGCTAGATTATAGGCTGATATACTTCAATTTACACTGACAAGCCAAAACATTATGACCATCCTCACATTTTTCAAGCAAATCGTCTGGATGATGTGGAGAGCACATGATTATGTGGGAATGGTATTAAAGTGCTGCTGCAGAAGGTAAGGAATCATTATTGCTCTTATTTTTGCGAGTGAAGACTGCTGCTGCTCTAAGCAAATTTGATAAAGGGCAGATTGTAATGGTTCGAAAATCGGAATGAATACCTCCGAAACTGCATGACTGGTAGGTTGTTCACGATCTACCGTTGTTAGTATTCATGCAATGTGGATAAATGACAGTGAAACCAGAAAAAGACACTATCCATGCGTCATCAAAGAAAAAGGACATCAGAGACTGTCCCCCTTGATAAGGCAAAATCAGTGTTGAACAGAGGCTCAATTGACAACTCAACACAATGCAGGTCCAAGTAAAAATGTTTCGGAACACACAGTTCAGCAGACATTTCAGGCACTGTTGGATATGAGACTGCATAGCAGACGTCCCACTCGTGTGTCTCTGTTAACCAAGCATCATTGTTAACTACACCTACAGTGGGCCCAAGAAAACATCGAGACTGGACCATGGATAGATGGCACTATTATGCTTGGGGGATGTTCTCATGCATGGCTCTGAGACCCTTAGTTGTGGTAGCTGTTGATTATTTGAACGCAACTGTGGTTTAGTTGCACCCTTATATGGCATCTGCCTTCCCAACTCAAAATGAAATCTTGCAGCATGACCACGCCCCATGTCGCAAGGCTCAATTTGTGTTGGAGTGGTTCAAGGAGCATAAGGACAAATGCCAGTTAATGTCTTGGCCACCTAACTTGCCAGATCTTAACCCAATAGAGCACATTTGGGATGTCTTGGAACAACAGCTCAGAGCTCAAACATCACTATATTGGAATATCTCGACTTTGCATGACTGCTGCTAAGATAGTTGGTACAACCTGTCTCCAGTCATCTACCACGAAATTGTGGCATCCATTCCAAGGCGAGTTCCAGCTGTTTTGCAGGCCAAAGGTTATGCAACACGTTACTGAGTAAGTGGTCATAATTTTTTGGTTCTTCAATGTAAATTATAGGTTGATAAAGAATGATATATTTCCATGCCAATTATTTACGTTCTTTGACTTTAAGAAGCCATTTTTTTCAAAAGATGAATTAAAAATTTTTACCTATACAGAACTCTTATTTCCAAGACATTTTATCTTGAAAATCTTCGTCCATATGCAAGCATCTCTCTCTCTCACACATAACAAATACCAGTATTACATTTTGACAAAAGTACAGTTAATTTATCACATATTATGTCAAATAACTTATTTCAGGTAACATTAAAATTTTATGTGTTTTTACTTTAAAAGTTAAAAAAAAAATACGCAATTAAAATTTTTTAAATATTGAATTCTTAGTCAAATACTACAGAAATCCATTTCTTTGGGGAGGAAAAAATTCATCACGGCAAAACGAAATTTCATTACGATGGACTTCAGAAAAGTTGAATTTAACGATTCTTCAACCTCCCCCCCCTTCCAGAAAAGAGTACATTAAAAAAAAATCCTTTATCCATGCAAAAAACATTTTAAAATAGATAAGATATATATAAATCCAAAATATGATTGCATATTAAAAATTAAATAAAGAGTTATAACTTACCAGTTCTATTTAATCGAGCCATGCTATCGACAGCTCTTCGGTAAGCTTTTTGTACCTCTTCTTCATTCACAACCAATTTGATTCTGTTCCATCTCTCAGGCTGCTCAAGCCAATTATAAGCAGTTACTGCAACCTGAGTGCCCAAAGGTTTAGTTAAGACTAAAACATCTCCAATTACAGCATTATCAGGCCTATAAAAAAACAATTATTACAAATTAATACAATAAAAACTTGTTAATCACCTATACAGCAGTACCTTGATGCTTGTCTACTTTACAAATAAGTCCAGCCTCGAAGCAAAGAAAAAACTTTTGGGGGGTATATTATATTCGTTTGGAATACTGCTGAAGTTCAATGAGTCACGAATATGGAATTTCCCCTTGTTTTTGTCTTTTGAGAACACACTGAGACCAATTTTGCATTAAAAGCACGATTGTCCGGCAACCTCTGTTATCTGTACTCAGCCAAATTCAAGTTTATCAAGCGAGTTTGAAGAGCACAAGAGCTCTTCAAACTCAGATGACGAAGACTAACAGCTCAACAACGTGCAGAGAAATCATAAAACAGCATTGTTTGGAATGATTGAAGCATCGCATTTCTGAAACATCCCGAGAAAAAGGCAGAAGCAAAATATTTTAAACATATTTTTAGTACAGATCTCCTAAACCAGGTTCAAGAACGGATCTGACAGAAGAAAAGTGAAATATAAATGTGGCAAATCTTCATTCGTATATAGTATATATTTCACCCATTGCATTTGCATCTTAGTAGTAAACAGTGTTATACTTATTTTGTAAATTAAAAAAAAAAAAAAAGAAAGAAAAAAACAATATTAAGTTAAAATTAGCTGATGAACTGCAAATAATAACAAAAACATTATCTATGAAGTTCCCCCCCCCAATGCAAACTTTTTGATAAAACAACATTCTGAAAATTACCACAAGCATAAGACTGCCTAATGCCATTGCATTTACACACTTAAAATATTAAATTTATAGCTAATTTTCTCTAACACCGAGTGCTTCTAAATGAGCAAAATCAATTTTTTTGGATTGCTTAAATATCCATATTATTTTAATACCAATATATAAGCAATCCAATAGTCTATTTCATGCAAATAATTTAATTGCTTTATAAAACTCAATGTTTCAAGAAAGCTGCAAACTTTTAAATAATATCATCAAACCACTTCAATACTATTTAAGTTATAACCTTACTTTCAGAATAAACAATTAAAGATTAGTTCGCACCCTTCTAGCTTGTTTCATAATCATGGTAATGTATGCTGTGGAAGATTGTCAAGTCCCATAATTTTTTGCCCACTTTATTTAGAATCAGTACAGGATGCGGCAGATAACACTTCAATTTTAGACATAAATAATAATAAAGCAAATATTATTCAAAAATTTATTCCAAAATTTGAAAGAACAATATTTACCATTTTCTTTTCCACATTTATCTTCACTTTTCAAAATACATTACATTTATACTTTTGAAAATGATATTGTTTAAACACCGACATTCACTGTCAGCGCATTTCTGAAATCTCACCCAGTTCACCATTACCAGTCTTTTCTTGCAGCAAATGCATCGATATTCTGGATGCGGCACCATCTTGTAGTAACCGCACAACCCAATTCCTATGCTGATACAGTTTTGGCAACAGGATGTTACACGTAACATATCCATATAATGGGCAGAAGTTACTACTCTACCATTTAACTCAAAAAGGTTTGGGGATATTACACCAAATTCTGCAACAGCATAACAAGCAGTAACTCATTCAGTATGGAGAAGTTGCTGATAGACTTGTCTTGGATTGTTCACAGTCCAGCAGTGAAAGTTCTGCTCATTCACAAACCCTGACAAACAGAAGATACACTGCAGTTATACTAATTACAGTCATTAAGCTCCTGCATGACCATCATTTTGTAAGGATGGAACTTCAGGTCTACGGTTAAAATTTTTCTTATACTCTCTTTAGAAAACCCTATAGGAATAGCAGGCTTATATACTGAACGGTACGGAGATGGGATAATGGTTAATCTCGCTGCCTTGACTTGCTGCGATGTCCATATGCTACGAGATCTAACTAGGGGTTCCACACTTTCAAAATGGTTATCACAAACTTCAGCATTCCAAACTATTTCAAAGAGTCTAAGAAATAATCGCTGTGAAGTGATGACAGTTGTCATTTTTAGAATACGACTCTAACACGAAAGCCCGATGCTCGCCGCTCCATACCATGATGGCCACTGAAATGGTAAAGCAACTGCTATTCAACAGCATAACCCAGGTTATGATGCAGAACTGTGCCGAAGGAGTGGTAGTGGTAAATCAGGGAGTTATTTCTACTGCTTCCTGCATGTTTAGATTGTGTGTTAAACCAAAATTGCACAGAATGATTCTGGCAATCAAAAATAATTTCAAGACATTGTCATCAACTGCCTTTTAAGATGTATGAAATGAAATTTCAGAAAACAAAGTGAACGAAAACGATTTGGAGAATTATAGATTATAGTATAATCCTTTAAAAAGGGTTTACCATTAAAACAAAAATTTCTTTAAATAAATAATAGCAGAATTTCACAATTCCTAAATAAAAAAAAATATTTATTGATGCCAACTCATAAAACAATCTTTAATATTAAAAAACATTAAAATTCAATTCAAAAAGAATTTTGACTTTAAAAAGTGCACTATTAGTTTTTGCATTTCTTTTCTGTATTTAATATGACAAAGAGAAATCTAACAAAATATCACATGACTATATTATAATTTAAACAATTAAAAATGGAGAATAGGCACAGAGGCTTGTGATCTATATATCACAGCAAAATTTTAACAATTTCAGCTTTTATTTTTATAAAAATGATAGCATACACAAGAAGTAAAGTGAGAACTATCGCCATTCACCTATCATAGGCTATTACAAACTTATTTTATTTATAACATTACTAATGAAGAAAAACAAACATTGAAAAATTCTTCTAGGAAGTCTGGATAAAATCAGTTTTTAAATGGTTCACTTGTTCTGATGAGCGAAATGCTTTTATAACATCGAAAACAAATAAAGATTTTACACACTGTAAACACATAATATTGTTTATTTCAAATGGATACTATTACTATTTGCAAACAAAAGACAATTAATGATACTAATCAAAGATAACAAATATGTTTAAGCAGTTAAAAAAAATTTTTTTTTAGAATTGGTCTTTTCTAAAATGAATATATAAAAGTTAAAAAAAAAATCAAACACAGTCATCTTTAAGAACTCAAATTGGTAGAAAAAACGGTCTTTTTAAATAATTATTACCTTACCTACCCATTCATATGATTCTCATATTTAATATCATATATATTCAATGATTAAGTGCAGATCTAACAAATACTAGGACAAAAATTAAGATGTCATCTTTGGCATATTACAGACAAATGTATAAGCCTACAATAAAAATCAGACATTTGGTAGTATGCATGCATAAATATTGACTTGAAGAAATCTCAAATGAAGTGGAGGATATACAAGCACTTGTTATACTCCTAAAATAAATAGAATCATTGTATGACCTTAAAATGTGCATATTTTAAAATACTTTATAATAGCCACCGATTATACTTACATAAAAGCAAACTACGCTGAAACTGGTATACAAACTAGATATTTACAACTACACTGATACTTTGCTATATTTAAAACCTTAAATTTATTCCACGCTTAACCCCACCGATTAGTTCACATTGTCAAAAGTATACCACATATTCCGCCATATAACGCACACTTTTAACACAAAAAATAACACACATTATATAACGGATATAAAAATGATACACTTAAGTTAGGAAAAGAAGAACATACAGAAGTTAGGTACATGTAGATTTCTACATGTACCTAAACGCTCGTCAATCATTCACATCGGAATTGCATTCTAACCCCAAGTTATGTTCTCCTCTCAAAACCCTAGAATAATATTCTTGTGCACACTTGCACTGAATTCAACCCATCCTCTTTGCAGAATTATTTATTCCCTCAAGCATTTACCACACATATTATTTCCCTTATCACTTGTACATTCAGTATACCATTGTTCAAAATTCCAGGAAAAAAAACTTTGAAAGAATGACTTCAAAAGGTAAGCACATCGCATATGCACCTTTTAGGTTTTTTCTTAAAGAAAAGAGTTCATGTTATATGGAAAATATGCCTCAAAATTAAAACATGTAGTTTGAAATTATAGGTGTGCGTTGCAAGCCCAAATACACGATGTGTATATGTTACTGTGAAAGACCGAAATTGGAGAATGTCAACATTCACCAAATACGTCGGTGAAAGATCAAATATAACATTGCATTCTTGTACATTCGGACCCTCACCGGTGTATGTCGACAATCGGAGATATGCTCTGGTGTAGGTCAAAAAGAGAGGCGACTGGCTGTTTCCCATAAATGCAGTTGTAAAAGCAAGGGCCTCTTGTGCAATTCAAAGTCTCATAATAGTTTAAGTTGTTGCAATTAATCAGATTTCAATCACATAATTTAGTAAGTTTTTTATTACTATTATTTTATTTTCTCATTTACTACATACTGCATAATTAAGTAAGTTTTTTAACTTCTATTATTTTCCTTTCTCATTTTGAATGTATTGTGCATTTTTTCGCGACTGAATTACGGAAAAGAAAATATAATATTCTCATATATTAAACATTCACCATTAGTACACGGTGAATGTCGACATTCACTGGTGTAAGTCAGAAATAAGAGTATTTGGAAAATATTTCGGACATATACCAAGTGACTATGTGAATGTTGACATTCATCGGTGAAAGTCGACATTCTCCACATTTCGGTGTTTCACAGTAATATATATATATATATACAATGTGTGTATGTATAGTAAAAATTGCCAAATGAGGATTTGCTTGCGATTTCGCATAAACGCCATTATCTTAATTGTTTCTATTTAATTTGCTCAATGCTAGAACTTCACTTATTCGTAGTTCAATGTTTGTTCATTAACTACAAATGCCTACTGGCATCAGGTCTGGCCAGAAGTTAAGAACAATTTTAAAGGATTACCATAGACTGAAAATAAAGCCAAAGAAATCATAAAAATTGATAAGCAATCAGCAAGAAAAGGTTTCTAAGAAGAAGAAGAAGAAAAAAAAAAAAAAGAATTCATATCGAGAAATGATGAAATGTATGATCTTATAATACCAGAAAATTAAGAAATGTATGAAAGCTGTTATTATGAAGATAAGTACCTTTAAATTACAAGTTAAACATATTGTTAAAAAAGGCCCCCGTCTGATTTTGCAACTAAGATTGTCCCAAATGAAAAAAGCCAAGGACACTTTATGTGAGGACTCTGCACTCTTTTCCATGACACTTCTAACAAATTACATTATTGTGTCAAGCAAAAATCACCAGCTTTTAAAAAACTAATTTTATCGCATACTTACTAGACAATAATAAAAATACTTTCAATTAAAATAGTTGTTTTTTCTTTTTAAATACAATGATTCTTAGGTGTGTTTAAATTATACATATTTCCCTCATCTGAATTACACCAAACATGTTTCTCCTACAGAAAGCTGACTGTGCGGAATGCTATTTTGCCATACATGCAATTTATTAATGACCTTAGAACCCCCTCAGTTTGTGAAAGGTTTATTGTATATATCTACTTGCATGAACTGCCATAAAATTATGAACAAATATACTAACTGAAAAAAATGTTAACCATAACTAATGATAATTTAAACTCGCTTATGAAGGAATGAGTTCAAATTAGCATTTCACATGTATTTATGCATTATTTTGCATTTCTGTTCGAAGAGTCATCGGAGTACTCGGAAAATAGCATTTTGATATTCTGGAAAATTGCAAAATAGCGTTGCTTTGACAAATACTATCATACTTTTATCTACTTAGCTATAGCTTTTCAGCAGCTACTTTTCTTTATTATAGCATATTTTTAAATGAGCAGCTTCATATTACCTTCCCCAAACTGGATTTCAGGATACATCAATGTTTTACCAGCAAGTGCCCAGCTATTTGGTGTGTGGGGGTGAGAGGGGGGCAAAGAAGACAAACCGCTATGCTGATCTGGTACTTCCAACAACAGAGAATGAAATGATATAAGAAATTAAAATCAAGGTGTTCTCTGCAGCCTAACAAATTATTTTGGAATTTCATTGGCAGCATAGATGATTGTATGAAACTTACATTTATACCAAGGATGTTAATATTCTGTATTCAAGTTAGAAAAAAAAAAAATTACATTCACAAAAAGATTTTGCAATCTATTTGCCTATCTAATTTTCACAAAGCAAGACAAGAACTGCAAAATGGAATGAACCACCTTACCTTATATCTGTGTTAAATTTTTGTATTTTTTTTATCTTATTACTTTTTACCTATTTCAGCAATTCATATTTGTATAATTCAGAGGTAAACTCGAAAAAAAATCTATTAAAAATATATACAAATAACGAAACTTATACATACATTATAAATTCATTGGACTGGCAAATTGCAGTGGCAACACCACCTATGGTCAGCCATGGATTCAGAATAGTCTGACCTCCAGTTACATGAGTTCCAGCTTCATATGCACAATCCTAACACAGAAAAACTATTTTGAGTTTGATAAGACATACAGTTAATAAGTCTTTCAATGATTTATGAATAGCATCTTCAAGGCAATGGTATATTCCATTTTTGATTTACAAAGCTTATCAGAATTCACAGTAAACTAGCATGCAAACTACAGACTATTATTTATTTTTAAAATGGCTGCTCTAAAATTAGCTGTTTTAATAACTTCCCTTTCCCACATTTTAATGTGCATTCAAATTTAAAATTAGTATTTTAGAGGCACTATCTAAGAAATAAATAACAAAGCGATAGGTCACATACATGATTGCCAAAATTAGTGAATTAAAAATATGTTTTACTGACAAATTTCAAATTGAGTGTTTAAAACTACTTTTATCCTGATTCAGTATAAGGATTTCTTAAACAAACAAACAACAATAAGCACAATAGTTTTCATGTATTTTATTTGGTTTAATATACTTATATTTTGCATAATTATGAGTATTTTCACCGTGCATACTTTATGCAGCTCTAATTTTTAATTATTTATATAGCCACAATATTTGTTATGAAACAGGAATTGATATATTTGATTATGGAAGAAGAGAAACTTGGGCTACCTACACAAAAGGATAAAGGAATTAATAATAAATGTTTGATGAGGAAGAAATAAATATCTAACACAAAATTTTAAATTAGATGAAAATAATCTTTCCTCTTAAAGCAAAAACTATGTAAACAATGTCTGAAATCCTCAAAATCAAGAGAGTTAATTAAAATCTGTGCCATTTTCAAGCCAGTACAAGTGGCCCTTCTGCTACAGGAATTGATAATTTCCCTTATATTTAACTCACAAGCTGCAATTCATTTAATTAATGTTTATACTATAAACATACATTTACATAAGAAACTAAATATTACATTTTTCTTTATTTTGCAGGATTTGAAAAATTACATTAGATATGCATATGTCTTTTGTGATTTCACTTAAAATATTCTTCACACTGTATTCCACTTCATGAACTTTCAGCAGTAGCAAATCAGTACACTGCAAATTTCTGAAAATATACCAACGTTTTAAAGGGACTGAGACATGAGTAATAAATGAAAAGCTATAAAGATAGGATATTATTTAAATGCCCATATTGTATTTGAACATATACAATTACAAAATTTTCATGAGAGTTTAAGGCCTTTATATTAATATTTTAACATGAAGTATATACTTTTTTTAACTTGCAATGATTTTACAGCATGATCATTAACATACATAATTTTTTTTCTTCTTAATTCAACTTTTTAAGCTAACGAAACTCCAAAATTAACAAAATTTTTAATTTGAATATGCCAGTTTATTATTACAGAAAATTCAGTATTTTTACAAGAGGGGACTCACTGGGCCCTATCTATAAAAGCAGCTGACTTATTTTGTATTAGCCTTATGTTATGAGTATGAATCACGTCATACACCCAAAAGTAAAATCATCAAATTTTCTTGATCCCGCTATGGTGCCAACACACAAATGACAGAATATCAGCAGGGTCTTCAATAAATAATCGTACAAATACAAAAGGATTCACATCCACAATGCTGCCCTATTACTTGTTGAATTGTGATGGCAATCAGTCATGAATTTTTACAAATTTCTGACCCTGTTCAAAGACATCAGGACACTTTTTGTGCGAATGAAAATGGGAATAGCTATCTGTGTTACTTCATATCTGATTACAGTAGTAAACTGATGACTAGTGACAACAGTGAAATACAACTGACAAATACCAAACAGGATTGCTTGAACTGCATTTCTGATGTGTCTAAATATAATGACAACCACAAACACACATAACAAAAAAAAAAAAAAAAAAAAAAAAAAAATTGCTAGCTCTGCTTTAGGATCATAAACAGTAAATTCTATTGGTAATGTATAACTGAATATAATATAGCAGTGTAAAAGTATCTTTGTTTTTTTCATATTTATTTATTTATTTATGAGCTGCTTGCTTTTATGTGTGGCTTAGTATGGTATTGCTGTCAGTTTCTTTGATTTTGATTATGGGAATAGCTATCTGTGTCAGTAGGTCACCTGTTATGAAAATACTGAAAATTCTTCCTTTTTTATCACTCTTACTTAAAAATATCAGAAATTAACAATTTCATTTATTATTAGCTCAATTTTAATCATAAAATTAAAATCCCAATTTACTACATAAAAAAATACCTACTCTAAAATATATTAAACACTAAAACCACAAGTTTTACTCATTTTAAACTGCACACAATTTCATGCACATTGCACATCTGTTTTTCCTCATTTCAATAAAGTATTTTGAGAAAATTAAGAAAACAGATTTGAGATTTAAAAATTACATAGCGTGTCACCATTCTTTTTGGACACATATGGTTGAAATTTATTTGCATAGATTTTGTACTAAATACTAAAACACAGATTTCAAATTTTTTTCCTGATATAGTTTTTTTTTTTTTTTCTGTTATAAGGCTTGCTCATCACAAAATAAATATCAAAATATTTCTTATAATAAAATAATTTATTCAAAAAGTTTAAATTAGTAATAATAATGACACTTGAAAGTTTTGTTGAAATGTTCTGGTACAATTCTTCTGGTTACAATAGCTAATTTTAAATGAAAATACATCAGAAGAATTGTCACCTGCAATAGGACACTTGCTTAATAAAATAAACTCACATTTTCATATTTGAAGTGAACATGGCAAAACGCCACAAATGGACAATAAGTTCTGTTAGAAATTTAATTATTCATCATTTCCAGGATGGCAAAAATATTCAAAATATCCCCTAAATCCTTGATATAAAGCATTCAACTTTCTTTGACCCTACACAATGATGGTAATTACACAGAACTGTTGAAAATGTACTGTAGTGTAGACCACATTCCAAGCTAACATCTAGGAATCTAGAGTTTAGCCTATGAAAAATGAAACAAGATCTAAAAATTACAGCCATAAAACTTACAGCAGAATTAGAAAAACTGCATGCAATGAAAATCGACTCTCAAACTGTTAAAAGAGTCATAGGAGTGTATGGATGCAAAAGGCAATCAGCTAGACGGAAATTTTTTGCCAACAAGAAAACAAAGAAAATACACCTGGGTTTTGCAATATCATGGATTTTGAAAAGAGATTTATCATACAGAATAATGCTATATTTGCAGAAGAGTTGAAATTTAATATATTTCGGTGAGGCACAAATTACTGCATTTACTCAAAAAAGATTGGGAAACTGATGTACATATTGTAATATTTTTAGTCAACAAAGGTAAAAGATTATAAAATTTGCAATTCATGACTAAGATAACTAACATCTCTGTCTACTACATACCTTTTTTTTAGTTAATGTAAAATATAAATTCAAGTTCCAATTAAAGCATGAACTGAAATATGATCTCTATGCATAACAAAAAAAAATATTGTAAAAAAAAAAGATACATGTTATTCTCGACTGCTATTTGAAAATACTCAACAATATCAAATTCATTTAAATTTTCAAACTAACATAGAAAATACATACCTTAAAGCCCTGCATTATAATTGGTATGACTACATCCCTCTCATTTTCACTCATTTTATTACTAACACATAGCAACATGAGCATGTTATCACATTCAGTCACACCCATGGCATATAAATCACTAAGAACATTTGCACATGTTATCCTTCCCTGTAAAATTTTAAACATTCATAAATTAAAAGGTAAAAAATTTAAATTCACATAAAGAAACACAGTTTTCCATCCTTAGGAGAGAGAAAAAGATTGAATTGAAAGGGTTTATTTCTACATGAGCTTTTTACAATAACTACATCAGAAAAATTGGTATTTTCTAATTATCCATGTCTTTGACTTCAACATTCAGTAGAATTGTTGTATTTTTGGTGTATTTTCGACAATACACGAGACAACAGTGCACAACTATTGAGCCCATGGAGATTTATCCACTTTATAGGTAACTCCCATTTCTTTGACCAGTGATTTTTCCCCACAGACAATTTTTTTATTATGCATTATGGTGGGATTGTAGAATTTATGGCTGATGAGAAAGCATCCGATTTCTTCAGGAGCGGGATATGATGCCCAAGAACAAAAGGCAATAAAATTTGCACTTTACGCTATGTTAAATGACTGAATTTTATGAAAGATCATGATCGAAAACACAGTGTATTAGAATGCCTATAGGAAACTAAGACAGCTGAAGTACCCGATTCTTAAAGACAACAAAACAAAGTTTTTCACCATCTGAAGAGGTGCCAATTTTTTTATAGGGATGTGGATAATCAAAAAATGCTTTTTTCTTTATATTTGCAAAAAGCTAACAGGCAAATCACTAACTTAAAAAAATAAAAATAAATAAATAAATTAATAATAATAAAAAAATAAGAGTTTAGACATATTGTAATTGCATAAAATGTTACAAGTTTGATTTTATAATTTGATAATTATAAAAAATATATATATATATATCTGGCAAATATTGTTAGTATACAACTTTAGAAGACTTCTATGACAATCACACTATAATACTTCACTTTTTTTATTTTACCTTTAGCTGGACACATGTGATAAATTATTGTAATTACTGATATTACCAACTATTTTCTACAGATTTCTAACAGCTTACGCTCAATTATCTTACTGTGATTACAATACGCTTAAGCATGAGGAAAATCTTTGGCTTCCGTGGAGGAACATAAGTAGCACATTTTTTTCCCCCGCCAGCGGAAAAGAAGTCTGCTTACAAATGAAACTTCTATGAAAAATCATAAAATTGTATTTTGGAGACAGCATTCAATGGCAGTACATGCTTTTACCTAGCATAGAAAAAAGTACTCATAAAAGAACACAATTTGAATCGTCGAGATCAAACCTAATGTCTCCAAGATTTATTTATAGTCAGGTCTAGGAAAATACCTCAGTAAAATGGTGGAAAAAATCCCAATTAAAATAAGAAAAACAGCTGCTCTTCATATCATTTCTACATCATGTGTATAATAAATGACACTCTGATGTTTAAATGAACGTTTTCAGTTCATTGTATGATTTATCTATCACTAACACAATTTCACTTTGAGGTTTTCATTTTTTATAGTTTAAATTAAATAAGTAAAACTTGATTTGGCTTTATTTTTGAATATTTACATTTTTTGCTACTGATGAATAAGTTTAAATTCGTTAATTAAGCATAGTGCCTGGTTTTATATAAAAAAAAAAACTTGCTCACATTGCTTGCAATTGACTTAACAAGAAAGATGATTTTTTCTCTTAATTTCATCAATTTTTGCATGAAATACGAAAAATACATATGTCTAACTGTAAACTTCGTATGCAATATGGTAATTTAAGCCACCAACTTAACAGACTTTTTTTCAGTTCAGAGCAATTTCAAATTTTGCTTACGAGTACATTTCACTACAGCCAAGATTCAATTTTAAAATTAAAACTACCACAGCCATACAAAAAGCTGAGCACAGAATGAATGTGATGATGACAATAATAAATAACACATTTAATAAGGAGTAATTGCTCTAGTGTAGAATTGGGTGCACTTTCGATTGGCGAAAAATTTTGTTCAGTTTTGGTGATGAAACACTATTTCTGGTTACCATGAGAGTTTTAACTTGGTTTTAGCTTCTTGATTTTTTTAAGTGAAATTAAATTGATGTGCACATGGACAATGTCAAAGCAGTGTGCAATGACTACTTTGCGCAATTCTCTGATGCATTTTTTAAGTGAAAATAGGTCGATGTGTAACATGGACACAGAGTTTGTGAAATTCTCTTTGACTTCTTATTTTGGTTTTGTGAAGCGGCCATCTTGAAATTGTGCCTTTCTGGCGCCGATCTTGCGATCAAAAAAGAATTGACAAAAAACAAGGAGCACCCAATTGTAAACTTTTACCGAGTAATTAAATGAAATGTAAATAAAAAAAATATTAAAAAATGTAAGAATAAATATATAAATAATACAAAACTATTCATGCAACCACCATGGAAACTTTTAAAAATGCATAATGACCTAGCTGGCCAGACATCTGTCCCCAGGCACGGCATCCAACAGGTGCTCTAGGTAAAAGCATATTATGAATTTTAGAAAGGTTTACCATTGGTCATAAACAGGAGGAAGTACAAAATCTTAAGTTGTCCCGAGACACTGAAAAACCTAGCTCAGGCCCAGCAAATATGCTATGCGACCAATACCAGATTTTATGATTCTGAAGTACAGATAAATTGTTTATGATTTTTCATGTAATGTATTACAGCAAGCAAAATTTTAAACATAACTTTCAAACTATTTTTCTTTATTGCAATTTGATGTATGCACATGACTTAATTATAGCATTTCCAAAAATTCATTTTCTAATACAGTCTAATAGCAAAAATCCACTGACCTGAAATCTGCATTGCCTCTCAAAATATGAACATTCAATTTATAGGTTCCGGAAACCCAAACATGGAGAACGACATATCGCAGAAAAACTATTTACTGAATAATAACATCACAATTACCAAATAATAATGACACAGAACGGAAATAGCAAATTATTGACATCATGGTAAGAGTTTTTTTCCTCCAATCTGTATCGAGGTAAAAATAAATCAGAGTTTCTGAAACAAATTCTTTCAGTGACCATTCTGTTTCACTTTAGGAAAAAACAAAACCACCGTCAAAGACTGCATTTATTTGTTTGCTGAATCAAGGAATTATGTTTTCCAAACAACATTAATAAATGCCTGGCATAATGTATGGCCACCTTCTCTGCTTATTGAAATTGAGAGTGATGACAGCAAATTTTCTGGTTTTAGGATCAGTGCAGCAAGTGTTAAAGCAAGAGAATTGCTTTTACATTCGAAAGAAAGAGTAAATGAGCAGGCTTTGCAAGAAGAAGATATCGTTGAATGCATATGTTCAGATGACCAATGATAAAATCGTTGGCTCTGTTTTGAACTCGCCACTGCAAGGAAACGATTTGACACTGACACAAATACTGAATTTGACAAGAATCAGAAAATATCTTTTAATGAGGGTTTGGAACATGGTGATAAATACTTAAAAATTTTTAGAACGGAGCTGTGTCACAGAGCAAGACATTCTGACTCTATACAGTTTAACATAAAAAAAAACTTACTCTGGAACACCTTAAAGTTTTAAAACAAACCTCTACCAGAAAAATGTTTGAAACATGTAAAAAAAATAAATATTTTGTGATTTATTAACATCCCTTATTTTTATGTGACTTTATTGTATGTCTTTAATGCTTTTAAATATCCCTGTAATCACTAATATAAATGAATAATACAATATATATATATAATTTAATGCATGTAATTATAATAATGTATATGCATATTATTATTATAATAATTTAAATCTAATATGTCTTTTTATTTATTTTAAACTTTTAGTTTAATATTATGATTTATCTTTTCCATCCTGAAATCTGCGCAACCTCTGGTCCGAATCATTGCGGATTTCTGGACTTCTACTGTATATGATTTAATGACATAATTCAATCAAATCCTATGATTTGGTTCGGAACAATACCTTGGAGAAAAGCTACAACTTCTTTTTCTTTCTTGTCTTATAACTAATTTCATATACTGAGTGGAATGCAATCAAACTCCAAACGTTTAAATACGGCCACAAATTAAAAAAAAAATCTTTTAATCAAGATAAATAACTAAGCCTTCATTCATATTTAAAAGTAGAGGGTAAAAGTTTACAATTGGGTGCCCCTTGTTTTTTTTTCTTGAGATTCTGTTTTGATGCCAAGATCGGCGCCAATAAAACACAATTTCAAGATGGCCGCTACACAAAACCAAAACAAAAAGTCAAAGAATTTCACAAACTCTTGTGTCCATGTACACATCGACCTATTTTCACTTAAAAAAAAATCAGAGATTTGCACAAACTAGTCATTGCACACTTTGACTTTGTCCACGTGCACATCGATTTATTTTCAATTAAATAAATCAAAAAGCTAAAAATATGTTAAAACTCTCATGGTAAACAGAAATGGGGTTTCATCGCCAAAATTGAACAAAATTTTTCGCCAAAAAACAAGGGACACCCAATTCTACACTATAGCCAAAAGTAGAGAATACATTAAAGGAGGAAAAAATATTAACTCTAGTGATAACTACAATATTTAACAATATGTGCTCCACTTGATAACAACAAATTAGTTAACAACAATATATCATACCTGCCAACCCTGAAATCTTAAACTCGAAAGTTTTTTGATGCTGTGCGGCAACAGCCTTCCAAAGGAACTCCAAACTGACTACATAATGAATGGTTCAGGTTACTGAATTATGTGTAATTCTACTATTGTAATAATGTAAAATATATCATCATTTAATTGGATATTCTAAATTTTACATTCTACGACCAGTCATATTTTTTAATTACATTTTTATACTGAGAAATTCCTGAGTAGCAAATGAAAGCTTTTATTTATCAGTACTTTGAAATTTGATGAGAATAAATAATTATCATAAAATGTATTTGTGTGGGTAAATTTAATAATGTATGATATATTGATGAAAACAAAATTAAACACAAAAACTACAATTCAGATGAAACAAAATTTAGTAAGAAACATTATTCTGAATAATCAGAGGTAGAGGAATGGAATTTGCTTAATTTAATGTTTATTTATTGCTGGGAGATATGTTTCTTAGTAAAGGCTAAAAATTAAAAACCAGGAGAGTTGGCAACTATGATATAAATATTGAATAATAGTATAACAAATGAAAAACAAAGAAAAACTTTAAAATCATCCAATTCACCCGATAAGTCTGGATCTTTCTATGGAATCAGAAATAATTCTCATTTTTTAATTCTTTTGTTTTGCATATTTTAATTGGCAATTCTAGTGTATTTATTTATAAATTCCAATAGATAATTACCACAACAGTGCAGCTTTGCTTTCTAAATTTCACTTCAAATTTTCTAGGCGATAATTTTCATTTATAGATTTTCTATATTCTTTATAAATTAGTATAATAAACAAGCTATTTTAATTACTCGAGTTAATAACTCGAAAGTAGTTATTTTGATATCTGCCACCACTCCGAAGGAAATGTCTGTAACGAATACACATTTCCTCACATTAAAATACGCATTTCAAAATTTATTAGTATACTTAATACACATACCATTATATAAGGATCATCGCATAAGGGATAAAAGAAGTCTGTAGTCTGAACCAAAGACAATCCTCCATGTCTTAAAGGAATTACACTACAATCCATGCCAATTCCTACAATCAGAATTATTAAAATACAGTGAAACAAACAACAAATACAATTTATTACATAAGAATATTTCACACATTTGTTTAAAATATACATAATTAAAAAAAAAAACTGATGTTGTCGCTTATCAAAACATGTACAAGGCGGTACTTCGTAGTAATACAAACAAAAAGGAACTCAGAATTATGTAATTTTCACATATAATTTTTTTTAAAACAGTTGTTGAATTAAAATATCATGGGAAGCACTACCACAAAGCGCCCGTTGGCGCTTCGGCAAAGAACCCGTTGGCGCCGTTGCAGTTATACTCGCCAAGCTCACCAAAGGTTGATCGACGTCGACCATGAGCGGCGTATAGTTATTAAACACATGGAAGTAAGCCGGGTAAAGGTGATATTTAGTGCATATAATCAAAATAAGTTAAATAATAAATCACATAAATTCAGACAATATATAAAAGCATATGGATGTAAAATTAACCGATTAAATGTGATATACGAAAATAAATTTGTATTAAATTAAAATAAGCACGGAAAACAATATATTAAGCTTAAAGGAAGTGAAATAATAATGAACTCTTTTCTTGACAAAGTTATCTATTTAATGGAAAAAATTAGTAAAATTCGGATCTGTCTTTGAATATCTTTCAATATCATAAAATTCCAAAATATTCCTGTTTTTAACAGTGAAGTTTCTAAGGAAATTAAAAAAGCATAAAATCAAAAAGTACTTTTATAGTTAATATCTTCATTGTATAATTTCAAAGTACTTCCAAAACTATGAAAATCCATTATCAACACATAAATGAAATCAGCAAATATTCTCATTTTAAATAGAAACTGAATTGCAACTATCTGATTACATGAAAGTTTTTGTAGTAATAAATTATATTCTTCTCATACTTTTTTTTAATTTTATAAATATATTCTGAAAAAAAAATCAAAATATTCCTGTTTCCGATTATTATTCACCCCCTCTCGCCATTATTTTCATCCGCGAACAAGCATGTCTCCGAAAACTGCACTAATTATATGAAAATGTTTGTATCTACTTATTGTTAAAAATTCACAAAAATAACGTGAAAACCCGAAAAAATAATAAGCAATATGTGAAGAAAAGTTTAAATCTGTAAATGCGAACAGCGAAAGTGGTCACTGAACAAAAATCAACGTTAAAAGCAATGGTTGCAACCTTCGAACAAACGAATCGAATGAACCTGACGGGTTATCAGGTTTTAACTATTATCGCCAATATTGGCGGTGTTTACACTTATCGGGCGCTTTGCGGAAGAAAACTGTTGTAAATTAGTTGCGTTATTAATGATGTATAATAACATTCAGTTGAAATAAAAAATAAGAAAACGATCGAAAACTTATTACAGTCATTGAATATTATTCCTAATATATTTAAAAACATATTCAAATGGCACGTTATTCAACATTTTAAAAATTGTATATATGATGAAATCACAAACCTTACCAGATAATTAAGCTTACCAATTCGAGAAACAGGCATATGCATAAAATGTTCTCCGGCATCCTGAATATTTGAATCTTGATCTAGTCCCTCAAGCAGTTTAAGAAGAACCTCTTGAGGGACTTTACAACCTCATCCACGCAATTCAGAAGTAAATTTCGTAAGTCGAAAATTAGGATCTAACCCGTGAGCAACTGGATCAAATTGGTGCCGAAGGCTCAAAGGAGTATTACTAACTTCTAATTCCGCAGCAGCCACACATACTTGCGACGTAGCTTCCATTTTTATGCAAGCTCAAATTTAAGAGTAGGAGGTGCACAACGTTAACAAACTATCCGTTCGCGACTTCAATAAAATGGCAATCTGCTTGAAGAAGAAATTTGCTGTAGTCGAGGCAAAGAAGGTCTACATATTCTTTGGTCCAGGTACTGCTGAAGCTGCGATTTGCAGAAATTGGTCACGTGACTTCATACGCAAGAGAACATCACATGACTTGGGAAAACATGTACTGGTGGGAAAATAGGGTAAATAGGAAATAACGTCGGAAATACTATATCTATGGTCGGAACTAAGGAGGAATTTGAACAGTCATGTAGCATGCAAGTTCACCTGTAAGTTGACTTAGCAACACAACCTACTATACTTTCATTTTTCATTCAAACTAAATCCAGCTAGATTTGGATTTCAACGATAATTTTCTTTTCCTTCGGATTTTTCAAAGATACGTAACTTGAACAGATAACACTCATTTTGTCTTGTAAAAATAACATAGCTTTTTATTTTAATAGACATCTTTTTCAAAAGTAGAAGTTTTAAATATGCTAAGTTGTCTAAGCTAACTTTGTTTTCCCGTTGTTATTTTTCAGGCGAAGCATTTTTTCATACTGTAAAGTTGTTTTTTCTATTTAGATCTTCGTAGTCTTTTTTATACTACATAGTCACTTTTTGCTTTATTTGTTTATTTCTGTGTTATTTAGGATAATAATAATTGAAAGGCTGTTTCATGTCGTTTTCTGCAACTGCCGAACAGAACAAAAGAGTGCTCTCCCTCCAGTACTTCGTGGATTCAATTTTATGAGTACTTAATCACAAACAAATATTCAAAAATATATGTACAAATAATATTTATGAATAAATATAAACGAAGGTCATTATGATTTGTAACGTGAAATCAGAAAAGGGCAAATTGTTACAAAAAATATGAAAAAAAAAAAAAAA
>KK120741.1:35113-63928 GCA_000611955.2 Stegodyphus mimosarum | reverse complement strand
AAAAAGGAAAAAGAAAAAAAAAAAAAGGAAAATTACAATTAAGTTGCTAAAGTAATGTTTGAAAATTAATGTGTGTAATGTTAGGAGTTTTGTATGTACTTAAATAATTTTAGTGAAATTATAAGTAAATTGCATTCTATTGCACAATGTAACACGAAAAGCATTAAAAACGCGAAGCCTTACAGGAAAAACAAGGTCAGAAGGGTAAGTCCATTTAACACTGGAGCCATGGCGAGGTAGCGCCAAATTGGCAATGGTTTTGCGACTAATTTTTGTCTTCAAATTTGGCGAAAAATCGACAAAAGTGGCCAAATGTGACGCTCATTTGGCGACATTTTGGTCCGATTCCTGTATAACAGTAATTGGTCTGATCCTTATGTAACGATGGCGCTGTAACATTGCGATCATACCACACTGTGACGATCTCAGTGTAGCAGTAAGGTTGTAGATATGATTTAATGTCCGCTTTTTGCGACGTCATATTGCGACGTTGATGTGAAGTCACATTGCGACAATGAAGTTACACTGTGACGTTGTTGCGTAGTCACGCTGCGATGTGATGTTGATGCGTAGTCACGCTGCGATGTTGTTGTGAAGTTAAACTGTGATATTGTTGGGAAGCCAGATTCCGACATTCATATAACGACACATTGTGGCTTTAATGTAAACGCTATAGACTGGCATAAATGTATACTCACTTCCAAAAGTTAAGCACGGAGAGGAAAATGCTAATTTCCGGAAGCCAATCAGAATTGAAGAGGATGCAATTCGCTGTAGAGATAAATGGAAGTACGCAAATATATAAGGTAACAATCGCGCTTTCATGTCAAGTAGTTGGCGTGCTTGGTGCGGCAACGCGTCTAGACCATTGGTAAGTGATCTTTTTACTAACTTATGCATTCAGGATAGACATTGCCTTGATAAGATTAATCGACTTTGAGGACTCTTCAATTACGGATATGTAATTTCCCCTTCTTACTCGCGAATGGAAAATTTAGATATTTTCCGAGAGAGAGAGAAAGTAGAGGATATTTTGAGAAGTGGTACTGTAGATGAAATCAACTTCATTCTAAATAAAGCTAGCATTGAACAAAACCGTCTACGAAACGGCGTTTCGCAACTAACCCAGGACTTAGCCACATGGCTTGACTATGTAGCAGCATACGCGACAAAACAAAAAGTGCACCTTGAAGGTATTAAATTTCCCACCGCTGCGGATTTACCGCAATTTGAAAGACGACTAAGTGAGATAAGCATAAATAATATGCCAAAATCCAACCAACAGGAGTGGAAAACCCCCACTAAAACCCATAAAAGAAACCGAAGTCACGGAAGCGACTCTAACATCACCCCCACCAAAAATAAATTCCAGCATTTGGTAGATGATGATGATATGGATACCCAAGTAATTGCTTCGCAAAAATCCCCAGGAAATAACCCCAGCAAAAATGATTTAGGATTTCAACACCCTAAGAAAAAAGCTAATAGAATTCCCCCAATCATCCTTTCTGATGTCCAAGAATGGAAACCCATCCGGGATAAATTAAAGGAGCTAACTGAAAAAATTGACTGTAACTTAAAAGCAGGTGATATCCACATAAAAGTCTTCTCGACAGATGATTATAGGAAAACTACCAAATTTTTAGATGACCACAATTTGCCTTACCATACCTTCCCATTACCTAAAGACAAACCCATCAGAGTAGTAATTAAAAAACTCCCTGCATTCACCAAAATAGAGGACATTAAAGAAGAGTTAATCGAGAAACAGATCCCAGTAATAAATGTAAGACAGGTCACCAAAAAGATTGAGGGTGAAATAATTAAGCTACCCACTTTCGTGGTCGATACTGAGCGAAGCCTTCAAGGCAAACTCATCTATAAAATAACACATCTAACGGACCTAGGGATAACCGTTGAACGCTTTAATAACACACCAGGACCGAAGCAATGCCATAATTGTCAACGTTATGGCCATAGCCGAGGTCACTGCAAACATCAAGCTAGGTGCCTCAAATGTGGAGAAAAGCACCCGACACATGTATGCACAAAAGATAGGAACCTACCCGGCCGCTGTTGCCTCTGCGGAGGAGAACATGTATCATCATATAGGGGGTGTGAAAAACACCCAGCCAACATTAAAGCTAAAATAGCACAGAAAGAAAATAAAGTAAAGACACCTAGAAACGAAGCCCCAGCCAATAACCTGCAAAATTTTCCACCTCTCCCGCAAAAAGAACCTAAAGCGTGGAACACTGTTAACCCAGAGCAACAGGCTCCCACCACGACCAATCAGGAAGCCCCAAACAGCACCCTCAGCTCTGCCTCAGACTTCTTCACATGGCTGAAGGAAATTATACACACCGGAAAATCTCTCTTAGATAGATTCAAAAAAAGCAAAAATATAATGGAAAAAATTCAAATCGGCATTGAAGCCTTTGAAATTCTATCTAACATCAATTATGAATTTTAGGCCCTTCAACAGCCAAGGAAATATCCAAATTGCTACAGTTAGTAGCCTTAATATTGCTTATTTTAACGTAAATGGTATTAGGGGAAAAAATACTGAAATCGAACATTTCCTCAACAAGCATAACATAGACGTGTTTTTGATAAACGAAACACATCTACGCCCCTGTAACAAGTTTAAGATCCAAAACTACAAAAGTTTTCGCACGGATAGAAACCATAGCCAAGGAGGAGGTACTCTCATCTTAGCCAAGCGGCATTTACAGACTACTAACTTCGAGCTCCCAACCACACCTAATATTGAAAAAACTGCAGTAATAATACACTCCAGGACGAATGAAGCCATAGTTTTCGTAGCAGCTTACTGCCCACCAACTAATATAATAACTGATCAAGACCTCCATAATCTCACAAGCCCATCCTACAAAACTATAATTGCCGGAGATTTCAATTGTAAGCACCCACACTGGAATTCGCGAAGAATAAACACTAATGGAAATACTCTTTACAATTTCATGCTAAGAAATAATATTAATGTAATTGGCCCTAACAGCCCGACAAGATACCATCACACTGGCACAGGAGAAGTGCTAGATATAGTCATTACTCTGAACATGACTCAAATTCCTTACTTGCAACCGCTACATGAACTACAATCCGATCATCTACCTGTGCAATTCATTCTTTATGGGTTTGAAAACGCACTACCACTAAAGAAGCGCACAAATTGGGACATTTTCCGACAAAACCTGGCTAAACTACCCGCAAATCCGGATCTGTCCGATATTGCCAAGATAGAGGAACAGATTACCAAAATCAATACCAGAATTAATGATGCCCTTAACTCCGCGACCAGATTAGAAGAGTATAAAAACAATAAACTACCCAATAATATACAGGAACAGATTAAAAATAAGAACAGGATTGCCAAACTTTGGCGAAGAACCAGGGACCCTCGTGTCAAGACTATCTTAAACCGTAAAATCAGAGAAATTAAAGAATTACTAAACAACCATAGGTCGAATACCTGGGATGATTTCTTAGATTCCATGGAATTAGATCAAAATACTGTCTGGAAAGTCGCTAAAAGCCTCAAAACCACCCAAAGCCACAGCATCGGCCCCCTGCAAACACAAAGCGGACTCATCTACTCAGATAAAGAAATCGCAGAATCCCTGGCCCAGCACCTTGAGTTAACTTTCCAAAACAACCTTAGCACCGATCAGGAAACAGAAGAAGAAGTTAAAAATTTCATAAATCATATCCAAAACCATACCGGAAGTGATCACATAACCCCCACCTCTCCAAATGAAGTAATGAATATTGTGAAAAAACTCAAACCAAGAAAGGCCCCGGGTTTTGATGGAATAACAAATCAAGCTGTTAAAATGCTCCCTAAAAATTACCTCGTACTAATATGTAACATCATAAATTCTTGCCTCAGGAAAAATTACTTCCCTCAACAATGGAAGCACGCGCAAATCATCACATTCCTCAAACCAGGGAAAAATCCGAAAGATGTGAATTCCTATCGTCCCATCTCCTTGCTCCCAAGTCTAGGAAAAATATTTGAGCGGGTACTTCAAAAAAGGCTACTCACCCACCTAGAAACTCACAACATAATTTGCAGTGACCAATTTGGTTTTCGTGCTGGACACAGCACCGTCCATCAACTATTAAATGTAATAGAAGAAATTTCTGATGCCCTTTCGAAAAAGAATACTGTTGCCAGCTGCCTACTCGATCTTGAAAAGGCTTTCGACAAGGTGTGGCACGAAGGCTTGCTCTTCAAACTACACCTTGCTCGATTGCCTCTCAATTTCGTCAAAATAATACAAAGCTATCTAAAAAATCGAACGGATCAAGTAAAAACAAATTCTGCAGTCTCCGCAAGAAAATACATCAGAAGCTCTGTGCCACAAGGTAGTGTTCTCGCGCCCAGCCTTTTCAGCATTTATATAAATGATATGCCCACCCCACTTTATGCTAAAGTATTCAAATATGCGGATGATACGGCTATCATTACAAAATCTCTCAAGCCGCAATTTGCAGTTGACAAACTAAATCTAGCAGTCGACAATATCACTCACTATCTAAAGACATGGAAACTAGCAGTCAACCCGACTAAAAGCAACATCCTACTATTCAGAAGACATCGTAAATTCACACCTGTGAATATTAATATTAAAATTAATAATCAACCCGTCCCAATAGTGAAAAGCGCAAAATATTTAGGAGTCATTCTAGACGAGCAATTACTCTTCAAAGAACATGCCACCAAAACATTAATGAAGGCCACTGCAGCAAAAATGGCTATATTGCCTCTGATTGGACGAAAGTCAAAGCTGAGCGTCAAAATTAAGAAGAAATTATATATAACCTGACTAAGACCTATCCTCCTATATGCGATTCCGGTGTGGGCTACAGTTTACAAAACCTATAGAAGAAAACTACAAATTTACCAAAATAAAATCCTCAGAGAAATTCTCAATGCACCCTGGTATGTTAGAAACCTCCAAATCCACAAAGAACTAAAGATAAAGCCAATAGAAGATCAAATTTTAACCACCTGCCATAATTTTTATAGTAAAATAGAAAATTCCAGTTATAACCACATCAGAAATTTAATTAACTATGATCCATCTATAGAAAACGCGGCTAAAAGACCACGTAGCATATTTCATAACCCCAAATGGTGAGATGGCAACGACCACTAACAAGGACTTTGTTTTTTCTTATTTGCAAAGCATGGACTTTGTTTTATTTGCTTGCAAAGCCTCGTTATAACGATATAGTAATTTTACCTAAAAGAGACTTTGTGTTAATTTGCAAAGACGAACTTTGTTTAACTTGTCAAAGCTCTAAGCTAAACAATATATCATCGTTATCATTTCATGATTTGAATCAGCATTCACTGAGGTCAGTTCACGGGAGGGTGACCCCTCACGTGACTACACCCAGCAAATCATAATTGATCGAAATTAAAATTTCGTTTTATGCAGTATAAAAATATTTAAATGTATTAAATATTTAAATTGTGCTTGTGAACAGTGCCGTACAACCCTTCAAAGTGAAATCCGTTTGTGTGAAAATCTACTAAGTGTTAAATCCTACAAACAAACTTACCTCGTATACGAGATGACGTGTTATCTCACAAGACTAGAACTAGTACCAAAAACAGTGAACTTATGAGTGTGAACTTGTGTGAACATATGATATCCTCTTAGTACCATCTCTCAAATATCTCCCCTGCTAGATCTTAATGCCATTCAGATAATCCTGCTAATATATATCCCTTCTTTTAGCAAATTGCTTTTGCCGCTAATTAAGCAGCATCCACTCGGGCCACTTTTGCTGTGGGTGACCCCACACGTGATCATCTCGAGCCAATCAGCTTTCTTGAAGCTTTCCCAGATGCATATTAATTAAAAATTAAATCTCATTTTCGCACAAACAGTGCAAGATTAGTTCGCCGATTAGGCGTGGCGTTTTCGCCTTAATTTTAATATATTTACCATCGCCTAAGGGCTTAAAACATTCAAAAGAGGCAGTAAAAGTAGGGAATCTGCTGCATGCTGTCAGCACCAAGTCAACTGAACTGAACTGAACTTTCATGTCAAGAACTATGCAAGAAAGGGAGTCTTATAAAAACCAGCTTTATGAAGGGTTACAGAAGTTGATTGTAAGTGCTGATAGAAGTTGTTTAAAACTTTCGTACAATTTCTTTTCAAGACATACGTGTTTCTATGAGTTCCAGAAGACGAATGGAAGATTCTGAGCGTTGGCGTGCTGTGGGGAGCATTGAAGCAGGTCAGTCGATCACAGATGTTGCTCTTTTCTTCGACGTAATTTCACGTTTATGGAAACAATTCCAAACCACACAGACAGTTGTCCGAAGGCCCATAGACGGTCGCTCAACGGTTACAACCCCCGCGGAAGATCGATATATTGCTATTGTAGCCAAGCGAAATCGCAGAGCGACCTTCTCACGTGTGACATCTATGGTTATACCGGCCTTTGGTAAGGAGATATCTGCAGCTACTGTACGCCGAAGATTACATATGAGTGAACTGTACGGCCGGGTACCTCGAGTTTGTGTTCCTCTATCCGTGCAATCAAGAGGGGCACTATTACAGTTGTGCCGGGAACATGTCAATTGGAATGTGTCTGACTGGGACAATGTCATGTTTACTGATGAGTCAAGATTTGTTCTGTAGCCAGATGACAAGCGTATAAGGATATGGCGTGAACAACGAACACGCAGTCCGTCCCAAAACATCACCGAACATCACGCATTCCGAGGCGGAAACATTATGGTGTGGGCAGGGATTTCATTAGTATACCGCACCCACCTGCACATCTTTAAACGGGGTTCTTTTACGGCTGTCCCGTATCGAGATGAAGTCCTAGAACCCACTATGAGATTGCACGGTGCTACAGTTGCCCCTGCTTTTGTTTTAATGAACGATAACGCATGTCCCCATAGAGCTGACATAGTCGATGACTATCTGGAGAGTGAAAGGATTGCGCATATGGCGTAGCCACCATATTCGCCCGACCTTAATCCCATTGAAAATCTTTGGGATGCTCTCGGCCGTGCTGTATCTTCACGTTTCCCACCTTCAGCCACTCTTATTGAGCTGGAAACTGCTCTAAAAGAAGAATGGCGATTGCGTAATTCTGCGGTGGTTGACCACCTAATTGAAGCATGGTCACAAGGTGTAAGCTTTTGTATATAGATGAGGGGATATCACATACCCTATTAGTGTCCTTTATTTCATTTTATGCTGTTTATTTTCACTTTATACGTAATTCTGTTTAAGTCTCCAGTATGTCATTATCTGATAACTTACAAAAATTTAATATTCTTTTCATTTCTGTATAAAATTATTGATTTTGCTTTATACATAAATATGTATGCTACTGTCCTGTCGAATTTTGTGTCAATTAAAGCAGTATTTGTTGATTTTTTTTGCATTTTACATCTTCGTGCTTAACTTTTGGAAGTGAGTATATCATAATAAAGTGCCATGAATGTAATGTCACTAAAGATGCAAATGCATGTCACACAACACAGAATAGCTTTCTAAATTATTAGCGTGCTGAACTCCTATTTTAGGGAACAGATAACTACAATAACTAGAACAATTATTTATTAATCCGGTAAGAAATTTTTAAATTATCGAAAATATTCAATATAATCATTTGAAATTTTCTCATCGTACTAAAGTTGTATCTCACCCTCTTAAAAGTCATATAACTGTAATCCATTTAAGTTTATTACACACCTGTATAAACCACTATGTACAGAAAATTCACAACTTATTGCAAATTATTTATATGATGCAAAAGCACGGTCATTTTGTGACCGTATTACATTACAAATACTTTTGAGTATTATCCGTCCAGAAACTACATAATTTTGTTTTCATTCTTTAGAATGTAATATTTAAAGACACTTCACATTTTTCCAAAGTTTTTAAATTGTATTAAAATCCGAGTTCTTATTACAGTTTATTAAAAATTTACTGTATTTCTTAATTTAACACTGTTCCCCCTCTTTCAAAATTTAAATATTTAAAAAAAATTACACTCTTTGGCTTGCCATATTTATGACTGCGTTTCTTATCATAATAACTATATTTCTTAATTTAATACCTTTTTCCGTTCTTTCTAAACAGAAATATTAAAAAATATTTCTGTATTATTAAACAATGCATTTGGCTTGAAATATCTTTTTAATTGTTTAGCTTTTAAAACTCTCTTCTCAATTTCTCTCTTCCTTAATTGCTTTTCTTCCACAAAAAGAGCTAAATTATTTTGACAATTGGATGAAAGGAAAACCGTTTTAGTACAATATTTAGAGGTCATTTACCTGTTTCAGTATTTTGCTATGTATCGAAATGTTTCGTTTTTACTTCCTTGTACGAAGTAAAAAGGAAGTACTGTAATCGAGAAAAATTTCGGGTGTCATATTTCAATGAAAATATCCATTTGACCGCTATCGAATGGAATTTAACAATGTTTTTTCATGACATCTGTACGTAAGGAGAGAATAAAAGACTCTTTTTTCCCGAAAAAATTATAAAACTGATTTAAAATGGATTCTGGAGATGTTTTTTCGTGTGTCTGTGTACGTATGTATGTATGTATCTCGCATAACTCAGAAACGAGTAGCCTCAGAACATTGAAATTTTGTATATAGAACTGTTATAACAAGAAGATGTCTACCTCCTATTTTGGATGCATTTTGATTTTGGCCCCACCAAAAGTATATAAATTTATATATATATATATATATCCACTCTGTTACTCGGCTCAGTGATATCAGTTTCTTTATTCTTATGTTTGTAAATTGCGCATTTTTTGCTTCAAAAATGATTGAATTATCTCGTTTTTATCTTTCGGTTAAGGTTTTATGCCTTTAATAAATGTGCATGCAATATTTGTAGAATTATCAACAATTTAAAAATTGTTTAAGTGCGGCAAGCCTAATTATTACAGTAGAAGTCCAGAAAACCGCAATGCTTCGGACCAGAGGTTGCACGAATTTTGGGGATTTCAGGATAGAAAAACTAAATCATAATATTCAGACTAAAACTGTAAAATAAATAAAAGCATATTAGATACATTTAATTAAATTATTATATACAATAATATACATTATTACATTAATTTATTTTATGCATTAAATTATTATATATATATATTTATTATGTTATTTATTTACATTAGTGATTACAGGAATGTTTCAAAGCATTAAGGACGTATACAATAAAGACGTGTAAAAATAAGGGATAAAGCATAAAATATATTTCTTTTTCTGTTTCAAACACTTTTCTGGTAGAGGTTTGTTTTAAAACTTTTAGAGTGCTCTAGAGTATGTTTTTTTTTTTGTAAATTCTATAGGGTCATAATCTCTTGCTATGTGACAGAGCTCTATTGTTCTAAATATTTTAGGTATTTTTCACCATGTTCCAAACCCTCATTAAAAGCTATTTTCTCGCTCCTATCAAAGTCACGATCAGTGTGGATATCTTTTTCTTGCTGTGACGAGTACTAAACAGAGCCAATGATTTCATCATCGGTTATCTGATATGCTAGGGTTGGCTCATCACAAAATCATTATTATTCGGTAATTATGACGTCGTTATTGGATAACAATTTTTCTTCGGTATTTCACTCTCCATGTTGTGGTTTCTGGAACCTATAAATTCAATGTTTATATGTTGAGACGCAATGCGGGACAAATGTCTGCCTATTCTTTCAACATAAGCACATTTAGCGGTCTATTATCACATAAAAAATGTAGTGAAGTACTGCAAAAGTCTCCTGATGCATAGAACACATCCTTAAAATTCTGCTGAGTTAAAATGGCATACTTTATCATATTATTCATAAATATTTGCCGAATATCATTTTTGTTTTTTTAGCGTTTTTTCGATTAGTATCAATGTTGAAAAATAGAGGGCGCCACAACTCCGTTTGGGCAGATAGTCAATTTTCATTTTGGAGGTAACATTTAATTTTTTACCTCAGGAAACGAAGTAACATTTACAGATTCCCCATGACGCAATTCATTCATCAAAATGTTATTTCTACTGCACAAAACGTGCATATACATCGATTACATTTAAAAAGGCTGCAAACCAGCTAAGAGTTATGCGAGAACGTGGAAAGCTGATTCAATATTTTTTTAGAAAGCGTTAGGGATATCTTTAAAACTACCTCAGTTATCAATTTTGAACCATTCTACATAAAATCTTGAATGCTGCCCTGATATTTACTTGGGGTAATTTATAGAACTTAATCATAGAAAAAGAAGCGTTCAAATTATGCTTACATTTTTTTAATAATCTCATTATATATTAGGTCAGCACTTCATTGAATGCGTTGAAATTAAGCATAACTAAAACGGATTTAAAATAGTTTTCAAATACTATTAGGGACAGTGAGTTATTTTATAGAATAATTCGTTAAAGCAAATTTTGCCTCTTCAATAATTCTTGCAATATGACATTTGAATATTTCATTATTATTTCGTGCATCACATAGTATAAGTTATTTCATCGCAGGAAGGATGGCATAATTGAAAATTAAGGAACATCTCGAGAGATAAATCGTGAAATTCCCCGAATATTTCGCAGCCGAGGATTGCCACTTATATTTTCTTTCAAAGAATCTGTTACATAAGGGCGCGTTAAGTTATATTTAGTTTGAAACAACTTTGTCAGTGTTAATGGAACCTTTACAGGGTATTCTTGATTTAAGATGATTGCATAATTTAATACTTATTGGTTTCAGATGTTAGTATAAATTAATACGTTATACGCCACATCGATTTTTTTATTTGGTATCTGTTATTATCACTGGTTTGGTTATTTATTCAATTATGGCAAAGCATACAAGGGCTATCTGCGTAAATGGAGGGATGCCCTCGTTGAGGACTGTCTAAGTGAAACTCGCTTATACTATGCTATACATGAGGAAATTCACGAAATCACCCATGCAGCCAAACCATTCTCTGCTATTCGAACCCCGGTCGAACTACCAGTGATCAGTGATAACATATGGCCTACCGGCACCTCGGTTGTCAGTGAGCTAATCTGCTATCATGTAAGTTTGTATTCAAAAATGGGTTGTTCAAGATGCCGGCAAATATTAAAGCATTTAAACATTGGAAACCATCTCGAAACTTCAATAGAAATCAGAAAAAATTCGTGTCATTGGAAACCATCTCGAAACTTCAATAGAAATCAGAAAAATTCGTGACTTTTTTTATTTATTATCTTGTAAAACTACGATAAATCCTTAAAATTTATGAAAATTCACTCAGTAATAAAGCGGGTCTTGCGGAAGAATTCAAAGAACGGGTAATAACTTTACAGATATTTTGTCTATTTTATCAGCTCTTTGATTGTAAATCATCAAATGCTAATTAATGGTAAAGCAGATGAAAGGTCTTTACCTAGATAAACATTTAATTTCAATGATCATTTCGACTTGTCGTTGTACGTATTAGACGCGCGAACAGTATTTTCATATATTATCATCAATGTTTCAAGATATTGTAGCGTTTTGCGGCTTCATGGATTTGGAGTAATTAATGATGACATGATGAAGGCTGAAAAACATATATAAAATATATGGTGGCATAATAACAAAAAGCTAACAGGAGCAATCTGTAATCCCAATAAAACCCTGGTATATTTAATTGAAACTGTTTCTTGTTCTGTTTATAGCTTTGCTTTGGACTGGATTATTTTGGTTACGGCAAAGCATTAAAGCTGTTTGCTTGAAGAAAGGAATGCATTCCTGGGAAGCTTTCTAAATGGAAATGGCTCGTATCCACATTACGCATGGGGAAAATCACGAAAGCTACTATGCAGGAACTTCTTTGAGGATTTGAACAATGGTCAATCTAGTAATTTTCAGCTAGTTTACCGTTTGGTAGGGAATGGGTCTAAAACATTGTTTAAATTATTAAACAAATGTCAGGCCATTGACTATGAGATCATTAGGCGACGAGCTCTCCAATACTTTTAGCAAAACAATAAAAATTATTTAGTGCAGAACACTCGCCATCAGTCACGCCTTTACTGGAGTCATACATCACGTATTCAAGGGAATTATTCAGTTAAAATCGAAATAAATAGGTACTAAGACAATCATATCCGGTCAAAAGTCCAAAGTGGGCCACAGCGGCAGACCCGGAACACTGTAAGTACTACGAAGCACACTCCAGGACACCAGCTGCGATCGCCGGTTTCGATACAATAATGAAGCAAGTTCAATCCTAGGATTCTATTCCAGAAGACGTTTATGAAATTGCAAACTTCAGCAGTTATGTCGCCGCCTATGTTCCGTTAGCGGACTTCGACGAGTTCGTTATGACTAAGTAAAGAGCTTAAGTCAAAGTAATGAGAGATGCAAAGAACAACTAATGGCGGCAGTATAATATTTTCTATGAAAGTTTAATCTATGCAATTTGTTACGCAAAGTGTAATTAGTTCCTTAAAGCTACTTTCAATAACAGATTTTCATGTTAGGAAATATAATATACACTAATATCGATTTTAAAATAGAAACCATCCACAGCTATACAATAAAATGAAACAATAATTTCTTCCAAGTTACTGTTAAGACAGCATATGATGAAATCCGCAACTAATCTATTACGCTTGCAAGAAACTTAGAATTATAATTTACGATAGCACTTGGTAGTTTTGTTTTCTGTCAGTAGGTGATATCCTTGGTTCTATGTGTCAATTTTTGGATATCGAGGTAGGCTGAATTCGTCTTATTACGCCGATATTTTAATTTTTATACATCCTCATATACGAGGGTAAGTTGAAAAATAAGTTTCCCCTGTCGACTGTGGTCAGAGTTGTGTATGAAAGTCAAAAAATAGACTGAGACATTAAAGATATGACATGCCTTTATTATATTATTCTCGTACGAGTACGTTAAGACATTTGTCATATCGCTTGATAAGCTTCAAAAAGTCCTCCAAGAAAAATTCAGGGCTTTGCATATGGAAGAAGCGTTGAACGGCTATGGGCGAAAGGCGACACAGCAGGAAAACGCGCAAGTCACCGATACACCATTGGGTAGAGGTCGCTGCAAATCAAGCAGATGGCGCTGTTGCAGTGCCTGCGCAAAGCGGAGACCAGCATCTCATTTGAGCCCCGGTAGGTATGGAGAGAAGGTGCGTTTTGAATTCGTGGTCAAAGGAGGAAGTGAGAGCGGTTATCCGCCATGAATGGGCACGTGGATTATCAGGAACAGAAATTCCTAACCGCCTCGTGGAAGTCTATGGGCCAGGTGTGATGTCGAAGCAAATGGTGCGGAGATGGTGTCGCACATTCAGTGATGGACGTCAGCCAGTGAAGGACATACCGAGAGCTGGACGGACGCGCACGGCCGCTACAGATGCAAATGTCAGGAAGGTGGATAACATGATTAGAGCGAACCGGCGTATCACCATCGATGAAGTAGCGGAAGAACTTGGAATCTCACATGAGCGAGCTCAAAACATCATCCACGACATTCTTCGATACAGAAAAGTGTCAGCACGATGGGTTCCCCGACAATTGACCTCAACACACAAGGAACAACGCATGGGAAAGGCGCTTTGGAAGCAATACTGAAGTGAAGCAAGTAGTTCAACGCTTCTTCCATATGCAAAGCCCTGATTTCTCAATGTACTTGGTACCTATGTGGAAAAATAAAGGTATGTCATATCTTTAATATCTCATTCTACTTTTTGACTTTCATACACAACTCTGACCACAGTCGACAGGGGAAACTTATTTTTCAACTTACCCTCGTATTTTGCGATAGTTTCCCCGAAGAAAAATTGACCCAGTCTTATAGCTATCGAAGAATTAGGTACTTATATAGAAATATAATTTAACTTGAATGAATAACGATGCTACCTACTTGAAGAAACAAGCTTTGGTTTAGTTCGGAGGATCTTTAATATTTTTCACATTTATGTGTGCTATGCGCTGTTATATCTAGCAGGCAAAGAATAATAACAGAGGAAATAATATTTTATATATATGAGAAATGTAGCTGATGATGAGCAGGCACATTGCTGCTCTTGGGCAATTTTGAAATTAAGTGTTTTTTGAATTAAGTTTTTGAAGACAATATTTTTTAATGTCAATATAAGATAAGTGATTTCATCGAAGTAAGTTACAATCGCTGTCTCTATTTGAGAATGCATCCACTAATGCACACATTTGAGAAGTAATATGAATGAAGGTATGACTTAGATAATGTGTAAGTAATGAATTGAGCTTCTATTCAAATATCCTTGATAGTGAAAGATGCTAAGCATAGGTGAAAGTACCGATTTCATCGGGAACGGAATGAATTAATGTGATAACGATATGGAAGTTTATTTCTCTAGTCCAATATGGGAAAGCACGTGACTAGTTTAATTAGTGGAAGAAAGTAATCTTTATACACAGTTTTCTATAGAATGCTGGCTTATGTTCCCATTATACATAGAGATAATACGAAAAGCCAACCCTTTCACTGGAATTCGAACTTCAGTCAAACTACCAGTGTCCCATGATTTCAACTACTCGGCGAATCGTGGGTTATGGATTTAAGTTTATTAACAGTTTTGAAGATAAGAACATCATTACTATACCCGGGCGAAGATATTCAGGAATAGAGATGCACTTTGAAACTGAGGATAAATCTTTCTAAATGAACTTTCTATTGACGGTAACTAGCAGCAGGAACTGCACTGCATGGTAAACCAAAGTGATGCATTAGATGATGCTGTTTCGTTTGATAGATTCTGGTATAAAATTTAAAATGGTTACTCCTAATAGTTGAAATATAACTTAAAGAGATTAATAGGCCTCTAAAATTTTAAGTTGAAAACACAAACTGCTTTTGAAATATGTTTAAGTTCTTTATAGTATCGAAAAGATTGTGGTGAATGATAGAAAACGATTTATAAGTTGGTCGAGAATTTTTCGAGTAGTAATTATCTTTAATGAGGTCACTTTGAGTAAAAATTGGGCAATTAACATGGAAAAGCACATAACGTAGAAATTAGACCGGAGCAATTAACAAGGAAAGCATCAATATTGAGAACTCACATTGATGAATATTATTCAAAATACAAACTTCTTGCGTGGAAGTTCGTGATTAGATAACTGACGCAATGATTCCACATTTTTTTTTTCTAAACACACATGTTTCAGTTCCTTAATCTGTTCATTATCAAAATAAATACTCCTTCAGCAGATAGTTTTAATTTGTGAAACCGAAATTTGTCTCCATGAGAGAAAATCACATGGAGACAAATTTGGAAAAGGGGGAAATGAACGAGTAAACGAACTTTTGTTGGGGCCACAAGTTGTTGTATACGTTTACTGACTTTTGTGAGGGTCCGGCATAATGCATTTGGGACAAGTTTTCGATTGAACACAGGATTAAAAATGATCTGTTTCTTTAGGTAAAGAGTTACTTTCAAAAGTTTTTCCTTTCGAAATGCCTTATCATTTTCAACCATTACTTTCGTTAGTATTATAAAAGAATACATTCTAATAATTTCATTGGCGCAGAATATTTCGTATGGTACTTCCGGACGATTATAAAAGAAAGAGATATTTGTATAAGGAGCCATCATACTATATTCTCTTTTGTTGCTAGTTTTCAGGTTAGGTTTTACAGATATAGAAAAGCACGCAAGGCCTATCTGCCTAGTAGGAGAGACGCCTCTGTGGAGGACTTTCTAGGGGAAAGTGCCTCGTATTCACCTAACAGAAGAGGAAAACCCTGAAAACCAACCTTGCAGTTAACCCATTCGCCTAGGATAGAACCCCCAGTATATCAGCGGTTTAATCTCTCTGCTACTCATGGGTCTGTTAGTTTTCATATTTTTTTTCTGAGTACAGTATTTTTTACTTACCGTTAATTAAATATATTTTAAGTTGCATACCATGAAAAAATTTGAAAACTTGCGTCTCATAGTTCTACACGTTTTTTGCTATCATATGAAATGCTTATTTTAAAATTCATTTTATTTAACAGGATAAAACCTGCATAAGTCATTGTCAATTAAAACATAATCAGTTTCTCCCTTGAAACTGATTATCGGCATCCTTATGCAAGTTCGATTTTCATTTCAGTTACTGATTCATTTATTAAACGAGGTATTATATAAATCTTCAGAATCATCAAGAAAAACGGGGACTTTGGATAAGTATCTCCACTTTTAGATAAATCGTTATAATGTTGCCGCAGCTTTATGAAAAACGGTGGATTGGCATCAGAACAGGTTTTCAGGTTGTGCTTCTAGGAAGAGTGTTTTGGGGTATTTTAATAAATAAAAATTTATTTTTACCGAAATAGGTTTTCACGTGGAAACTTTTAATGGTAATAATATGGGAAATAAAACAAATAGATAAATAAACTTTAAAATATTTTTATAAGTTGATGCTAACTAGTGATGTCACAAAAATTGTAATTTTCAGTGTCTTTTCCGATACTTTATTTTTCAAGTCTATTCAATTATTCTATGTAAAATATTGGGCAAAGGAAATCTAAGGTAGCTTATACTACTAAAAGACTATTGTGCATTGGTTATATGCAAGATAAAAAATTCTTAATTCATTTTTTTAAAAGTTAATTATATTTTGTTTCACGAGTTAAATGATCTCTCATTTTAATAAAAACTAGCTTACAAATCGCATTCAAGATTCAACGAAAAAATTATTAAAATATATACAGTATTCTCTTGATTATGCAGGTGCGCATTATCCGGTTTGCGGATTTTATCCACGCGTATCCACGCACGCCCACACAACGCTATGCGCGAGAGTGTGTAAAAAGCAAACATACTGAAAGTCGATCATGAAAAAAGATTGTTTCATGCCCAGAAATCGGAGATTTAGAGATTTATCTAATTGTGGAGAAGTCGATGCCATAACTGAAGTTGTTTGCGAAAAAGTTCAAAATGTAAAAATTCTTAACCCTGGGGAAATTTCATGACAATTTTGCAAATGAGTTTTTTCATTCATACTTACAAAAAGTATCATATACGAAACATAATATCATACATTTTTTAATCCCCCCTTTTTTTGTTCATCCATAAAAACCAGTTCAATTTTTCTAATGTTACCAGCTTCGCTACGAGAGATCATGGTTGCATTTTTATACCTTATAAGCTACAGAAGTATACATCTTTTCATGGGAAGGTGAACCACGAAAAACTCCCATATAGACAACTCATTCGTTGGGATATAAACTATAGTTGATCTAGCTGTTTATAGCAATATTACAGTAGGCCGCTGTTGGATCCTAACTTTAGTTTTAATACGGTTAAAAATTTGAAGATAATGCATGATTTGCAACACTGCTATTGATATTCTTTATGGTACATAAGTCGATGTATACTGCATATCAATAGATAATTGGTCAGCGAGTTCCTTATCAAAGGTATTATAGCACGTGGCTTAGCAACGTTTCCTATTTTCAAAAGAATTGAGTTTTAATTTTCCTATTCAAGTAAAAATAGTAGTCTGTTTTCAAAAGATACCGGATGCTCAAAAAATGATGCTCGCTGAACTAAAACATTGGTTTTGCGAAGCTTGCGTGTAAGTGCCGGGTGGTCCGTACACGTATTTTTTTTTTTTTTTTGGATTATGCCTAGTGAACGCAAACGTAAATCAGAAGACGACATGGATAATGGCAGCAATAAAGAGAGAAAAACAAACGAAAATTTTTATAGCGCGGACACTAACGCTATCGACAATGTCAAAACAGCCTTCAAAAATGGTACAAAAGAGGTTAAAATTGTTCTGAAAGGATTGGAAACTGGGATTCCGATTGGTAAGCTGCTTAAAAAAGGTTCTATCCTTAATGATATTACTGATAAAGAAGATGATATTCATATCACAAGAGGGGAAAAAATATTATTTCCACTAAAAGAATCAAAACAGTTGAAAAAGTTTGTAAATTAAAATCCTTGGAAGGTGTTGGAGTAAAGGCTTCAATTATTGAAGATACGTGCACAACTGAACATGTAGTTAAAACTGTCGATACTCAACTTAGTTTAGAAGACATAGCAGCTGGAGTAGAAGAAAGTGAAATCAAATTCTCATGTATTATAAGATTCACTAAGCCAAGATCGGACGTAAAGGTCCCAATAATTCTGATTAAGGAACTTGGTTCTTGTAATCGGTCTGATATAAAAATAGGTAGAATTAATTTTGCGGTATCCAAATATGTTGAAAATACCATAATATGCTACAAGTGCTGTAACACAGGTCACAAGTCGAAACTTTGCAAAAGCAAAGCGAGATGTGCAAACTGTGGTAGAAATGACTGTAATGACCCATGTAAAAATAATACCAATTGCTTTAGATGTGGAGGTGAACATAATGCGTTAGACAAATCTTGCCCAAAAATAATTACCAAAAAACGGGAGGCGAATAATCAGAAGCTTGACTTATCATCGAAGAAACCTTTTCAGACACCCAGATATTCTTCCTGGGCAGAAGCTGTCCAGAAAGAGGAAGAAAAAATCTCTACTAGCACTCACACAAATATAATTGCTGAAAGCTTGGTACCGGAAAAGCCAGAGGAAAATACTTTGAGTAAGATAGTTGCAAGATTGGAAAATCTCGAAAGGAAAATTGACTCTCTCTATGGAGAAAATTTAAATCTTAAGGAAGCCAATAACAAACTTAAAACTGAAAATACACAACTTAGGAGTCTGTATGAAAACTCCCTAAAACAGATCCAAAAATACAAAGAAGATCTAGAAAAGACCTGCCTTGCATAGGAAAACCTCCAAACAGAACATCTAAATTTGCACACTACGCATCAGGTTAGTCCCCTGATATCTTGGAATAATGGGCCAGATACGCTACAAGAAGAGGAAATTCCTCGAATTGATGATGAGACTTTTTAATTTTATGTGTTTTATCCTTAGTTGGAATTGCCGTGGTTTCGAGGCTAATTTAAGTTTTTTATCTTCTTTTGTTTCATGGCTAAAACCTTCTGTTATTTGTCTCCAGGAGACCTGGAGTAAGAATCCTAGGGTTCCTATTCTTTCTGGTTACAATTGTTTTTTAAAGGAAAGAATTTTTCCTAGTAAAAGGCGGCGGCCTAGCGATATTTGTGTTGAATAATCTACCTGCGTTCAAACTTCCAGAAACTGAAATTGAATCTGACATGGAAGTCCTAAGTATCAAAGTACACATTTACGGTAAAACTTTTACCATTGTAAACTGTTATAGGCCTTCCTCAAAATTTAAACTAGAAGACTCAATGATATTGGATTCCTTTAAGGATCCTTCCACAATCTTGGTTGGCGACTTCAACGACCGACATTAAAATGTTGGAGACAACATTACTTCACTCAGTGGTCAAAAGCTCATGAACTGGAGAATTGACTCTAATATAATCATACTAAATAATAAGAAACCTACTCATATTTATCGTGGGCGAGAAGGAGGCATCCTCGACCTTTGCATAGCAAATGCCAATATCGCGCCTAAGCTGTCATTTCAGAGATTGGAGGATATGGGCCAAAGTGATCATTTCCCTGTATATCTCAATTTTAATCATAATTTTAACAAAAGACCTGGAAAAATTAAACGTTTTACGAATTGGCGAGATGTCGGAATAGCACTGTTACGCTCGTCAGTAAGCCACGCTGATAATATGGAGGAAACAGTAAAGGATTATACCTCTTCAATTAACAGCGCAATCAAGACACACACCAGAGAAATTACCTACAAGATCGAGCCAAAAAACCCATGATTCAATTTGGAGTGCGCCAAATTAAAACATCTCAGAGACAAATTGAAAAGGAGAGCACTAAGATCACTCAATCCGAGCGACTGGGTGAAGTATAAGGGTGAAAATACCAAATACAAAAGAGAATTAATAAAAGCAAAACGCAAGTATTGGGCAAAAATTTCCTTTGAATCCAACTCCTGTGAACAAATATTTAAAAACGTAAAAAATCTCAAAATATCTATCGGTCTCTCCCTTGGAGGTAAATTTGATGATTGCACACTCCAACACAGATGTCTTAGACAAAGTTGCTCAGGCGAATATTTTCGCGAATTTTTACAGTAGCAATGACAATACTGCCCAATTGATTCCTATCGACTGGCCATCGGCAAAAATTGAGCCAATTTCCGCCAAAGAATTAATGAATGCGATAAGGGCTAGGAAAAACTCATCCCCGGGTCCTGATGGAATTACGTACAAAGGTCTGAGGGCTGCCATCAAATATTCGCAGAAAGCCCTTCTCGAAATATATAACGAAAGTTTGCAAACGAGAAAAATCCCGAATATATGGAAAACATCCTGGATTGTCCCGATTTTAAAACCGAATAAAAATGGGAGAAAGATTGAAACTTATAGGCCAATTTCATTAACGTCTGTTATTGCGAAAACCCTCGAAAAAATCACCCTGCGCCGCCTAGAATGGTGGGCTGAAACAAAAAATATATTTCCTTCAAATGTCTATGGTTTTAGAAAAGGCATTAGTGTAACCGACTGCCTTAGAGACATATACGAGTCAATCTGGTTAGCCAGAAGCAAAAACCAGGATACTTAATTTGCTACTTAATTTGTCTTGATATCAAAGGTGCTTATGATAACGTGCAACATGAGATATTAATTGAAAAACTCGAAAAGATGGGCATGAACCTTACCCTTGTTCGTTGGATTTACAATTTCATTACCAATCGCCCGTTTCTTATAAAGTGGAGATCCATCCTATCCGCAAAAGAATCCATGTCCAAGGGTCTTCCGCAAGGGGCTATTTTATCACCTTTCCTCTACAATTGTTTCATGTTGGACTTTTGTAAACTGAACAATAGAAATACTAAGATCTTCATTTATGCTGATGATATCTACGTGCATGTAATTGTTGGGAAGAACAGTCAGAACCCCTGTTTACAAGATACACTCAAGAAGCTGGTCTGTCGAAAACAAGGTTGCTTTTTCCTTCGAGAAATCAACGCTAATCGATTTTTCAAGAGGAAGAAAGAAACACTCTTCCCCCATCAACATAGCAGATCTTAGTATTGGTTGGAAAAACAGCATAAAGTCCTTGGCGTAATACTCGAACACAACCTCATTTGGCGAGATCACGAGTCATATCTGGAAAGAAAATTAAACAATACTTTAAACTTGATCAGTATCCTCTCCCACCCAACTCAAGGAATGAGAACAAAAAACTTATTAAAAATCATTCAGCAGGTCATGATTCCCCAACTCATATACGGTTGTGAAATCAGATGGGGAGAATCTCTGTCCATCCAAAATAAGTATGATACATACATCAGTAAAGCGATCAGAAAAGCCTTAGGGGTGGGACATTTTGCTCCCAATGATGTGATAAGAAAAATGACAGGTATCCCGCTTTACAATAAGATAAAAAAATGGCAAAGAACATTATCCATCATGGAAAAAAGATTCCGGGGAGCAGCCTATTTTTTCCCCGACACTAGAGATGGAAGGATTAAGAAAGAAAGAGAGGATATAAGGGCAGTTCTTGACAGATACAAATCCAAATGGATATTAGATAGTAACGTTGTTCGCCAAAAGACATGGGTTTCGCCTTGGACAAACTTTAACAAGTTCTGTAATACCGATTTAAAAAACCTCCACGATTTTGTCACAGATTACGCACCTTTCATCAAAAACTTGACAGCTGATTTCAAAGCAGAAAACGTATGGGGCTCAGACGGTTCCAAAAGTTTGGATGGAATCGGATTTGGAATAACTAATCTACAAAACACCGTAAACAGAGCCATCAAAATTGAAAGAAACGCCTCTACCGCGGAAGCTTCAGCAATTTGGTACACTGTGAAATATCTAGCTAATCTTTCTGAATCGACGATTATTTTCACTGATAGTCTTGGGGCAGTAGAATCCATTTCCTCCTCTGAAGAACCAAATAACAACATAATTGAGAATATTCGATATGAAATTTACAAAAATATGCCAAATGATAAGATAGTAATCTGCTGGATACTTGGACATAAAGGCATTGAGATCAACGAAAGGGCAGACTCCATGGCAAAACAGGCGGTTAATTCACGCAATACTCCGACCCTTCCGATTTATACATGGCAGGATATCAAAAAAGAAATTAATCAAGACAAGGATAGGGAATTCGAAACTATTTGGCAGAATTCCAAGTATTACTGTCACTTCAAAAATGTTCTAAACACAAAATACCTAAATATCGACTGCCCCGACACAAGGAAAATGGAATGCAAGATTAACAAAATCCTCACTCGAAGTATCCTCACAAACGACCTTAAATTCAAGTTAAAACTTTCAAGTTCTCCTTTATGCGAAAATTGTCAAGTTCGAGTTAATTTCGAGCATATACTGAATGAGTGTCAAAAATATAATCATCTAAGGAACTATATCGCCAAATATTGCGATAAAGAGAACATTCAATACTTCCTTCCTGCAGAATTAGTAAACAATTTTTACCTAAGAATTCCGAAGTTGGGCCGTTTGCTCGCCAACTTCTTCTAACTCACCATGCCTCACGGACTGGAGGAAACGGCGAAGAGGGGAGTCCTCATTTCCCCTCTTCTTGCTTTAGCAAGATTGCTACAAAAAAAGTAAGACCTACTTCCAAGCGCTTATAAGAGCTGAAATGCAGAAATCAAAACTTAAATTTTTAATACATTCACATATTTTACAATTTACAGACACACATTTTTATTCAGATAATTTGCTTCCATTTTCTTTATAATTTTCTTATAAATTTAATTAAGGCTTTTAATTATATACGAAAATTTCATCGTCATTTTTTTAATTCATGTGATGTCAGGCTCAATAGCGTAGCTAACTGGAGCTGGTCCACCACGGACGACATAATTTGGAGGCGCCAATTTCATGTGAAATAATACATGGAAGTCAGTCCTGTGGATCGCTCAGGCAAATAAAGAACAATGCGATTCTGAATTACCGTATGGAATTAATTTAAGAAGAAAAATGGATTTATCTGTAGATCAGTATCCAAAGAAATCACCGCGAGATTTCAACAGCTACGCACTCTTATACCATTTTTGTTCATTCAAAGCTTGAAAATTGCGAAAATCAACTAAATTATGATCTTGGTGCAACCTACCGGGGGGGCGGTAGCGAGATTAAGCAATTCTTTCTTTCCAAATACGAGCGATAATTGTCAGACCTAAATTTGTAATACGAGCTTCATTTGTTTGCGCCCACTGCAGTACGTAACTGGAATATGAGCTGAGCTCATTGAGGACTATCAAAAGGTTAATAAAGAAGAATTCCCTGAGTTAGAGAGAAGTGTTTCAAAGTTTTATTTCCATTGTTATTGCTAAAGAAAACGAAACAGAAATGTAGAAGGTGGGTCCTGTGGACGTTTTGCTATTTGTTCTAAAATACAGCTCTTCAGATAATGTAATACTGCTGAGAATTTTCTTCACAATTGCTGTGTTTCTAGTTGTGATAAGAGTTTTTTAAATAAAAATCATTTTAGAGCTACAAATGATTAATTTTGCATTTAAGAAATAGTTCTGTACTATCAGCTTAGTACTCTGTTAATAGGTGGCTTTTCAAACAAATATAATAGTAATAATACAATTTTAAAATGATAAAATTAAAAAATTTTTCAGAAGTAGATTTTTAATTTATTTCCTTCCTGTCATTTTTACATTCAATCATTTGCTTATACCAAAAGGAGAGACGAATTCAAAGACTGTTTAGGCGGACACACTCGAGGTCGGCCACGGGCGGCAATTGTTCTAGCTATGCCGACTATATCGCCTTCAATCTCTGATTTATCATTTAAATTGAAGAAATTTACAGAATAGAATATAGCCTTTCTAAGACAATCCTCAACATGCCCAAAAGATTTGGTTTTCTATGAATACGATTGCTTAAGCGCAATGATATTTAAAGCAATGTTTTCATGTATATTTTTAGAAAGACTGGTCATTTTAAGAGGCGGTCGTCTGAAGTTATCCCATAAAATTTTGACTATAAAAGAGTTGAGCTGTATTTTGATTTTACCGCTCCTACTACTTTTAAAGTGATAAAAATTTATGTCCCATGCTAAATAGGCAAATCAAAATTCCTAAATAAGACAAGAATAAAAATATTGCCAATGCAACACAGGAACGATAAAAACAAAACAAACAAACAAAAAAAAAGATAGCTTTGATTACTAATAATTGTTATCCTAGCGTTTATCGAAAAGCGAATCAGCATTTTTAAATCTTGCAAACGAAATTTATTATAAATCTACAGAAGGCAATGAACGAATAGAACGAATTACAGCGCTTAACAAGTGAATGGCATTATTTTCTAAGACGATCACTGAATGTATATCTTTTTTTGTGATCTTGCGAGTATATCTTTTCTGCTTTGAAAAAGCCTATAAACCCCCTAGGAAGTCTTTTTCCGTTCTCCAGTATTCCAGATGGTGTTTATAGCTTAAGGGGTTGTGTTATTTAAACTCTAATGCGGTGTTGCTATGGTTACCAGGGTCATTAGCATCAACTCTCTTTGGCAAAAAATTCCATTTTCACCTCGTCGAGAATCCTGCCAAAGATAGCAACCCGTACATGGACCTTATTAGAAATAGACCAACCCAAACGGGTTTTCTCCTTCGTCTGACACACTCACGGCTGTCCCCTTGATCACATCCAGAGGAGTAGAGACGATTACAGAGACTTAACATTGGTTGGCTATTGCAGCGTGTATAATTGTCAAGAAAAGCTGGTTGTAGCTCCTCATTTCACAAATTAGAATTTTTACGTATTTTTATTTTTGAAATTGAGATTGATTTTTAAAAATTTAGCATATTCATCAAACATAATTAACGTCCAAATAATTATAAAGCTGTTGTTTGCTTTCAGGCCTGGATATTTTTCTTCTAGCTTTTCCTATGCTATAAGGAAATTTATAACTACTACTTCTAGAAAATAGTATTTTAAATCTGAACTAATAGAAAATTTCAAACAAACAATTTTTTCTTAAATTTTTATGTGTTTATTGGTGTAAATAAGTAAAAAATACTAAAATGCCTAAAAATGAATTTTTGGAAAGTTTTTGTTTAAAATTCTAAATTGTGCTGCTTTTTTAAAAATTGTAGGTGAATATTATAGCGTATTTTCTATAAAAGAGTTTCATTTCAATTATAATAGCGAGTTTAACACCTTAATAATTTTTATACATTTATTCTAATGTTAAAACAGTATTTAACTGTAATAATTAATTGTGCTAATATTTTATAGCGATTATTTTCTAAATTTCATTCTAGTTCTGCATAAGATTTTTTTATTTACTGGGAATTTAATTTAGCCCAAAAGAGGCGATAGCCCAGAAAGGCTATTAGTTTCGACACGGCATTTTGCGCTGTTTCCCTATAAATGCCCGTTTGAAATTGTTGCCACCAAATATTATCGCTCTGTATTATATTTAAAGAAATTAAATAATAAATAATTAATTAATAAGAATCTTCATGAATACATGTATGTTTCTACAAACTCAATGAGTTCAAAGCGAGCAATGACAACAGCGTACGGAAAATAACATTTGTATCTCCATCGCGGAAATTCTAAAGATATGTTGTTTTCAAATATTTTGTGATATTGCTGTTGAAATGTGAGTTACGCGTGAAGAACATGATATTCAATAAATAAAGGTAACACACAAAACGTTAAAAAAAGTCCCTTTGGGCGTAGTATAAAATCTGAGTGCTTCCAGATTTTGCTTTATTTTATTTTTTCATTGCACGCAGAAAAGTTTATGCTCCGAAATTTATGAATTATAAAAATATATAGTCATCTTATGATCATCTTGTAATGTTAATAATTAATGATCATATAATCAAATAAATGATCATCTTGTAATGTTATAACAATTTTAGAATCCGCTACCTAAAAATACTCATAAAATTTTTAAAAATATTAGCAGATATTTTACCTTATTTGTTTCAAAGCACCATGTACTATCAATCATGTTTAATTTTACTTTACTTGTACGCAAAAGTAAGCAATTCTGTGTTTAAGTAAATATATTTTGTGTTCAGAGTTTTTAACCGTTTTACCGAAGTAAGCATGTTTATACAAGAATTATGCATGAAAATAATGCGCAAAATGCAGTAAAAAGTGCTTTAATGAGATATATTAAATCTTACTTGAAAAAACCGTGACTTTTATAATCTCATCAATATACAACATATCACATTTTATAATTAAAAACAGTTATGTGATACAAACGCCATAGGTTTCAATGTTAAAGTAAACCAGATCGTCCCTACTCCTCCTTGCGGACATGTGGGGGACACGCGCTCCGCCTTCTGGGTTAGTCTATCTCTTATAAAGTCCATGAACCCGTAAGTCTGACGTCAGAAATCCAGTGCAACGGTCAGCGCCATCTTTTGCCAAAAGGCTGTTTTCATATCTCTCAAAATTTACTCTTAAGGTCGGTGGATTTTCGGTACTTGACTGTATTACTGTAGCAGCAGTCTTTGTTTACATTTGACACTTAGCAAAATAGTGGATTTGTTGACAATCTAGAGAAACTAAGCTTCTGGATCGTCTGCGCAAAATTGTTTCTTTTCTTTCTTTTAAAATTCCTTTTATACATCGTTTTAGATTTTTTAAAGTATTTGAATAAAATGCGTGGAAACGATTAGACAATTCTTCGGACGATGTAATTGTTTGCAAAGCTGTATGTAAGTAAAGCGTCGGCACTCCCATACTATAACATGACGCCAGATTGCAGCGCCAATTCACTGCAGTGGTGATGTAAATTAAATCTCTTCCCCTCCTCCTTTCCCCTGCAGTGACGTCATGGAGGTTGGACGTAAGATGGAGAGGCCGCAATGAGTTTTGACACGATTGGATGTAAATATTTTGCAATTGCGTCGTAATTATATATATAAATGTATATATTTTCTATTTGTACGGCATTTCAGAGTCCTAAGTATACGAAAAGAATACATTTTTAAGCAAAGTTTATTGTTATTAACATTAAAATTATGCATTATTTCTTCTCCACTTACAGAGCTTCTACCTAAAATACTTTCTCAAATATGACATGATTTTTTTAGCTTCTGAGGCATCTTTTAAATGAAAAAAATCTAAGTCAATTTGTAATTAATGCTCAATTCGGTCCATTTCAAATTAGCGCTCTTTTTATTTTAATAGTGAAATACATTAAATAGTACATAACTTTCTCTGAATATTTCTGAAAGGGAATAAAAAAAAAGATTTTTTAAAATATTATTTAAAACTTGTACCTGCGTTATTATAAAATATAGGGGAATAATTCTTTTAATTATCAGATTTTTTTACCTTTAATTTCAACAATACATATCCTAAAACTCTTCTTTATTACTTCCTTAAGTACGCATCGTCTCAAGGGAACGTGTAGAAATGTATTCCATCAGATTTCGACGAAATCTTACTCTTGCAATCCTTAATCCGCAGTATCGATACGCCATTAGAGAAAATTTAAAAAACAAAATTGGTTCTGAAAAGAGCCTTTTGTAATTAAAAAGTACAAAATTAATAAGTTATAAATAACACAACCAAAGCACGTTAGAAGCTAACAAGATTTCGGTAGAATCAAACAAACAACCAAATCAAAACAACCAATGACTGAAAAGAAAAGGAGCATGCGCAGTTTTACTGATTGTGTTTCCACATCGCCACCGCTACGAGCGCTGCGGTCGTTACGAAGCGCAATTTCTCCCAATGAAATGTCGACGCTTTACTTACACACAGCTTTTATTGTTTGTGCATTCTGAGTTTTAAAACGAATGAGCTGTAAAGCTGTTAAGTGAACCTAGCGACAGAGTGTCAAGAAAAAATTAATATAATTTAATATTCCGTACATGGAAGTCTTATGGTGTGCCATCAGATTTTTTAAATAAAAGCTCTTGTAAATCAACACAATAATAGTTTTAAAATTAGTTGTCTAAAACCTTAGTTTTCAAATTAGCGATTTGTTGCTTATCTGTAATACGGAACGAATAGTTATGGATACACAAATCAGTTGATCGAAAGCATGGTTCTGGAAAGTAGATTATAGAAAATATGTATTTATATTGTTGTGTTATACGGGTTCGTGGATTTGAGAGTATCCGATGAAAACACCATGCAGAACAATAAAAAGCACAATTTATTTACAAGAATCACTATTTACAGCACAGTTCCAAAATTACCTTTAAAAGCGTCGAAAATCTACAATAAATACGCTGAAACAATCAGCAACACAGCTTCAGGCTGTAACTGTAAAGGTAGCTTCACGGCAACACTAAACTTATAATAAACACCGTGGCCCAATCACCAATACACTGTCAAGCTATACTGTAAAGGTAGCTTCACAGCAAAGCACTATCTCGATCGCTTTCCGTTCACAAAACTCTCGCGTAGCTTAGCACTCACAGTAAGCAGCTATTCCCACAATTCTCACAACAACGGCTCTCAGAAACGCAAGGGTTTAAATAGCTTTTCCTTAGGTTCTACAGGTTTCGAGAAATATCTCGGCAGGAAGTTATTCTAGAAGCTTCCCGATTGGACCATGGGATATCGCCGATTTGGTCGCCAAATGGGCGATAAAGTCGCCAATCTGACAACCCTACCATACACTATTTTATGGCAACCCTAGTACTATGCCGGAAAGCTTACATACAGGCGCAACCGCCGAATTTTTCGCAACACTGCCCCCTCCCAAGGACTGCACGTCCCGGGCAGTACAATCCCTGGTTGGGAGCCAAAAAGAAATAATCGAAAAAGCTACAAAACAAATAAATAAATTACAATAATAACAAAATTTGCAAATATT
>KK120741.1:12036-33853 GCA_000611955.2 Stegodyphus mimosarum | reverse complement strand
TCTAGTGCGTTCGAGAGGGCATCAAAACTGGAAATCTGGTCTTGTGGCAGAACTCCTAGGATATCTGCAGCATCGCCTCGGAGTGATGCAGCTAGCTGTGATGCCTTCATCTGGGAATCCCATCTGTTAGTGTCAGCCACGATGGCGAACTGGGTCTTGTACACATTCCACGACGATTTTCCGTCGTACGTACTGGGTTTGATTGCCTTATGAGGAGAACCTGGGAGAATCTTAAAATCTTCAATTTCTCTCTTCGGCTCAGTTAGTTTTTCTTTCAACATGTCTACCTCTTCCCGAAACTTCCTAAATTTTTCTTCAAATCTTTCTTCCATATCTTGTAATTTGCTTTCGGTTTCCTCTCTAAGCTCCATGATGTCGCTTCTAATCTTGTTTTGCTCCATTTACATCTGTCGCAGTTGCTCTTGCAGCTTTTCTTGTCCGGCGTTTATTTCTTCTTGTCCGGCTTTTAGAGCTGCTAACATGTCGGCTTTCAGAGCTGCTAACATGTCCATCAAAGCATTCATTTCCTCCGCCATTGCTTTCCCCTGTAGACGGGTGACTGGCATTCACTCTCAAATCCCACTTCTGACACCAGTTGTTGCGTCATACGGGTTCGTGGATTTGAGAGTATCCGATGAAAACACCATGCAGAACAATAAAAAGTACAATTTATTTACAAGAATCACTATTTACAGCACAGTTCCAAAATTACCTTTAAAAGCGTCGAAAATCTACAATAAATACGCTGAAACAATCAGCAACACAGCTTCAGGCTGTAACTGTAAAGGTAGCTTCACGGCAACACTAAACTTATAATAAACACCGTGGCCCAATCACCAATACACTGTCAAGCTATACTGCAATGGTAGCTTCACGGCAAAGCACTATCTCGATCGCTTTCCGTTCACAAAACTCTCGCGTAGCTTAGCACTCACAGTAAGCAGCTATTCCCACAATTCTCACAACAACGGCTCTCAGAAACGCAAGGGTTTAAATAGCTTTTCCTTAGGTTCTACAGGTTTCGAGAAATATCTCGGCAGGAAGTTATTCTAGAAGCTTCCCGATTGGACCATGGGATATCGCCGATTTGGTCGCCAAATGGGCGATAAAGTCGCCAATCTGACAACCCTACCATACACTACTTTATGGCAACCCTAGTGCTATGCCGAAAAGCTTGCACACAGGCGCAACCGCCGAATTTTTCGGAACAATATTTATTTAAATTTGTTATGCAAAACGTGTATTCTCTTTAACTAATTATTTCTCCATTGACAAATCACAATTTTATGAAGTTTTTAAGCTATAAATTTAAAATAACTCTCTTACACTGCAAAACTCCAATGTATTTAAATAATTGTATAAGTAAAAATATCGTATAATTTGCTTCATTGGATGATTAATGTGAATCATTTATTTCTGCATTTCCTAAAAGCATTTTTCTGTTTTCTTAACAATTAGTGTTTAAAATTAGTACAGTTTTACATAGTTTATGACGCAAAAGCATAATAATTTTCCATGAATTGATAATTCCATTTCATGAAACAATTATTGTTACCTAAGCTTATCAGGACTGAGTGTTGTGTGCATTCTTTTGGCGAACATTGTCGTAACAGTGTCAAAGTCCTGATCTCGAACAGGGAGCTGAATGCAGCTATGTTCCGATATGTGGTAGAATAACTGCACGTAAGAAGGTTTTAAAATCCCCTTTTATTAATTCACTATTTACAGCCACTTCCCAACTTGGAAGAGATAACAGAAAATAATGACCGCACTTGGGTCTAAACTGAAGAATCAAATAATTTAAAATAACGTTGAGTAGAAAATTAAGTAGTCGTTGCTCTCAGAGCTTTAAACGCGAGGTTGGCCTCTATTCTAAACTATCAATGGTGCGTAGCAAGATTTGGCTAATACTATGCACTTAGATTACTTCAATAAGTATTAAAGTAACAGCGCTAAGGCTTTGAACTTAAATACTAGCTAGTCAGGCGAACGTCGAACAGAGTCGAAGTGATCTGAGACTAACTGGTAACTGATCTAACTAGCTCTCTCACACTGAGAAGTTCCTTGCTAACCTTTAAATACAAAACTTGGCTCCACTTCAAATTAGCATAAAGCTGAATGGCGTGCTCATTCTAACGGGAAGTTGAAATAAGAGTTCACAGAAAAGAGAAATTAACATAAAACTTTAACTAAAACCTTACATACGTCCTGCCAGAATTGGCAAAAGTTGAACTACTCTGGTCCAAACGGACCATGTTAAAACTCTGCGATTCTAGAAGTACTAAAAAAAATTAGTCTTCCTAACTTAAGCCAACCTTTACAGAAAAAATAGAATTTCTTAGCAGATTACAGACGAAAACTTGGGTTTTACATAGATCTTCATCTGTTTTGTATATTAACCTTTTTTTCCTCTCACTCCTTCCAGCAAAATCTGGAAGGAAAGAAATTTTAGTATAACATAACACTAAGTTCTAGGTAACCAACTTCTTTCCTTACACGTGTAATTTCTCACCCACATTATCATTCAAGCAAATGTAAATTCTTCCCCCAATGCTCTCCACCGGTGTTGGATGAAAAGCGAACCGCAATTGCGGATTTTCTTTTTTGTCCGGGGGTGTTCGACTCTACCACCTACGATCGACTAACATTAGTTAGAACTTGACATACCGAGATCTCAGAGGACACCCTATAAACAGCTAAACCTGATGTTCTAACTAGCTTCGTATCTATCACTTTAAGTGTATTTGGTGGAGAGCCTACTAATAACTTGCATTCTATTGCTTCTATCTCGCCTTTTCATGCATATAATTCCTAGTTTACACAAAGAATGCTTCATTCAAAATTAACTTTTCACCTAACGGGCATTGATGCAATAAATCTATTTTGTTACGACATTTCATAAAACTTTTAACAATTGCATACAAATCACAAGATTCAATAAATGCGTTAAATTTCTAAGTTTCCAGCAAGTGCTCCACATTCTTTTCAAACTTCTTTTCTGAATATGGCATTACACTAAAACAATAGTCTGTAGACTAAATCGTGTTTTCCTTCTACCGATTTTTCATTCTAGAAATTTACAAGTCTTCTACAAAGCATAATACAAAAACATTTAGTTAACATTCTCGCAGCAATTCATTGCTTTTACAAGACTAATATTTTCACAATACTTTAGAATCTACTTTACAAACATTAAGTAATTTTAAATCTTTGCAAAATTACAATTCTAAACAAAAACATCTTTCAAGATAAGTAATCATTTATCGCACACTTGGCGTAAAAGTCAACCTCGCTTGATGTAAAAAGAGACTCTGCAACTTGCAGTAATACTCGAAAATTAACTAAACGTTGGAATAAGAAATGCTACTTATCTTGCTGTAGTCAGCCATTCTTTTCTTGGTCCAATCCTTGAAACTTGGTTAAATTGTAGCTTGGGCCTGTCTCCTGGATTTTGGTCGCTGGCCGTTGACCTCTTGTTGTTCTGCCTTCCTCTTAGGGATTCTTCGGTACACTCAGGGGTACTTGCGTTGGGCTGGAGGTTGATCCGTTTGACGTTTGCTCGGAAGAATCCTTCTCTGTTCCTGGGCCCTCGTTAATCGCTGCTCCGGCCTCCTGCTGTATTCCGGACGTTGACCCTCAGGTTGCAACCGGGGCTGCTTGCTTCTCAGACTCTTTATGACATTTCGGCTCTCTTCTTGACTGTCTTGGGATTGCCTTGTCCATTCTTTTTTGGTCTTTTGCTGTTTGTCGAATTTCTGTTTTCTGTGTTCTTTCTTTTCATTCCATTTCCCCTGGTGATTTTCCTTTTCTTGTTTCCTCTACTTTGTTGAGGACGAGCTTTCTGTTTCTGGTCTCTCGCTGAAATTGTTCCTGGTTCCTGTTGTTGCTGCTGAGGTGAATCTTCCGAGGAAGTCTGTCTCCCCGGATCCTGGAAAAAATCGTTAAACATTTCCATTTTATTACGGTCATAATACGGCTTGAGTTGATCCACACTGGCAGTAATTTTCTCGCCGTTCCTGGCTTTTAACACTACTACTGCTTGGGTGATTTTCTCGATAAGGAAAGGGCCTTCAAAACGCGGAAAAAAAATTTCCCTACCTTTTCTTCTGGGGCATTTGATAAAGCGTTTTTAATTTTCAAGACTTCATCTCCGATTATATAATTCACCTCTCCTCTCTTTTGGTCATAATAGTATTTTTGTTTCCTCTGGGCTATTTCCGAATTACCTTTCGCTTCTTGTATCAACTTTTGAATGTCATGCATTCTAAATTCTTCTACCCTTTCCTGGTCAAAGAAAAGTTTGTCTAAGGGTGACAAAATCTTTCTTCCAAGAAACAGTTCAGCGGGTGTTTTTTGTATTGTATCGTGTTTGGCCGTTCTAAGGGCAAATGCAAATTCATTTATATGGCTATCCCAGGTAGAGTGATAATTCTTAATATAACTTCGAATAAGTTTAACTACGTTTCTATTAACCCGCTCCGCTGTGTTTGATTGCGGGCGATACGGGACCATCTTTAAGTCACGTATGTCGAGTTTTGCACACATTTCCTCAAAAATATTACTAACAAATTGGGGACCATTGTCGGAAATAACTTTTAGGGGCACCCCGTATTTTAAAATATAGTTATTTAAAATTGAATCTACTACAATTTTAGCAGACGCGCGTTTTAACGGAATCAACTCCAACCACTTGCTAAAATGGTTCACTATAACTAAAAGATACCAGCTTTTGTTAAATTTACTTCTAGAATAAGGTCCCAGTAAATCGATCCCTATTATTTGATTTGAGAATTCTGATTTAACACTATTTAAGAACCCGGCCGGGCGCAAATTAATATAATTATTAAATTCGTACGTTGGGCACGACTGGACATACGCCCTAGTTAACTTTTGCAGTTCGGGAAAGAAAACTGCCTCGCGAACTCTTTGGACAGTTTTTCGTATGTCCAAGTGGCCAGAAATAGGCGAATCGTGCAATTCCTCTAATACATTAAATCTAATGCTAGGTGGGATAACCGGTCTAAACTCGTGGTTTTTGTATAAAACAAAAATTCCATCATTTATTTCGTAATTTGCGGCCCTATTTCTTATTGGCACAATATCTTGATGACTGAAATTCTCAGGTTCGGCTGAATAATTGTATATATTTTTGAACTCCGGATCCTTTCCGAGTTTGGCTATTACTGTTTCACGAGAATCTAATACTTTGGATGTCAGTATGGCTATTCTAACCGTAATTCCATTTTCATCCAAATTAATTCTACTTAAAGCATCTGCCACAATATTTTCCTTTCCCAGCGTGTGTTTAATTACTAGATTATATTCTTCTAATTTAAGTGCTCACCTTATTAATCTGGGTGATAAATGTTTTCCAGAGTAGAGTCTGGTGACCGCAGCGTGGTGGGTATACAAAGTTACTGGAGAACATCGAAAGTAAACACGGAATTTGTGCACGGCTAATAAAACTGCGAGAATTTTCCTTTCCGTGGCCGAATAGTGTCTGTGGGTTTCATTCAACGTTCGACTGAAAAAGGCCACGGGTTGCCCATTTGAGAAAGATCTTCCTCAATCGCAAAATCCGCTGAAATTTCTAGTCCTTTATCGCCCTCCGGGAATTTTAAGACGGGGGCTTGAATCAAGGCGTTTTTCAGTTTTTGAAATGCCGAGTTGGCTTCTGCTAATCACGAAAACCTAGCTTTCTTCCTCTTCAATTTCAGCAGAGGCTCAGCTATTTTGGCAAAGTTTTTAATGAAGAACCGATAGTATGAAAACATACCAAGAAACGATGATAACTTTTCGCTGTTTTAGGAACAGGAAAATTTTTGATAGCTATAATCTTTTACTGATCCGTTTCAATGCCATTCTGAGAAATTTTAAACCCTAAATAATGTAACTCTTTTGCGGCAAATTTACATTTGGATGCATTTATTTTTAAACCAGCTTCGTTTAACATCAAAACAATTTAACAGTTAAATCTTGTAAGTGTTGTTCCAAACTATTACTTGTAATTATAATATCGTCCAAGTAAATGAACGTACTCTTACCAAGGACCGGTCTTAAGACAATTTCCATGCATCGTTGGAAAGTTGCCGGCGCGCCGGATAAACCGAAAGGCATCCTAAGAAATACGTACGTGCCAGACTTCGTTATGAAGGCGATCTTAGGGATGTCTTCGGGATTTACCCCAATCCGAAAATAGCCATTCGTAAGATCTAATGTGGACATGTACTTCGTTGAGATAATATTTCGGATCATCTCTTCGATTATCGGCAAAGGATATACAGGATATTTTGTGACGGCATTTAGCTTGCGATAATTTATAGCAAAATGCCACCACTTCGGGTGCGTAATAGGATAATCATTATTTTTCTTGCATAAAACTACTGGGCTAGCATAACTGCTAAACATCGGGGTAATTATTTTATTTTTCAACATTTCCTTAATATGATAAACAATAATTTCTTCTTTCACCTTATCGTAACGATATGGTTTTTGCCTTACTGGTTCGGGGTCCCTTGTTTGAATCTCATGACTCGTGACCTGCGTGAAACCCGGTATATCGCTAAATAAATTTGAAAACTCACTTACCAGTGCCTGCAGCTCCAGCTGCGGGGGCTTATCATTCCTTTTGTCCACTGGCTGCATTGATATCCTCAAATTGCCTCCCTGAAAATCTATCTTCGCTTCTGCCAATCTAAAAAAGTCCACACCCAGAATAATACACGTTTGCAGGTTTCGCACAATATAAAATAAAATTTTTACCTGCTCGTCGTTGATACGCACAAAAAGTGAAACCTTTCCTAGGCATCTACAGTTCTCTCCTTGGGCCGCTCTAACATTCGTGTCTCCTGGGCTAAAAATTTTATAACGACGAATGTGTTTCTTGAAAACCTTTTCAGAGATAAAGCTGCTTTGCGCTCCTCTATCCAAAAGAGCCGTCGCCGGTATGATGTTAATTAAGTCTTCAACCTTCGGTAAACTTAAATTTTTAACGACCACGATGTTTAAATTATTGTGGAAGGATTTTGCGAGACTTTGGATTTCTTCACCTTCCTTAAAGAAATCCATTTTAGTTTAAATCCTTCTGCATCTTTGCCCGATTTTTGATTAAAATCTCGTCGTTCGTCGGTCGACATAGGAGATCCATCTTTCTTTGGCCATTGCTTCGCCTTGTTCCGTAATTCTGTTGTTGCTTTTGCTGCGGTCTTGTTGTGTTCCATTGACTTGTTCGCTCAAATTGGCGACGTCATTCATTGTCTGCAGTTCTTCGATTTTCCAGTTGTACGGCGAGCTCGAATAATTTATCCAAAGTCGTTGGGTTTCTGAGCTCGATAAAATCTTGAACTTGGGGTAGTAGCCTAGGTAGTATAATTTGAATGATTTCTGGATCCGGGCGACTTCCATACAAAAGCTTGAAAACTTAGATTTTTCTCAAGATAAAATTTGACAAATCTTCTATCTTTTCTTGGTATCTACTAAAAAGTTCCGCCTCCAGTCTGGCTCGATCTCGTACGACAGGAAATGCTTTCACCAAAGAATTTTTAAAATTTTCATAAGTGTATGTGGGGCTTCTCGGTTCCCCCAAAAGATTCTTTCCAGTACACCTGAATCAATTTAGCTCTTGGCCTTTCAAAGCGCTGGTGGCAAGAGTGACTTTCTGAAATTCGTGGACTGGACATAACATAAAATGTGCATCCAATTTTTCCAGGAAATTAATTACGGCTGTCTTGCCGTCAAAACTTGCCGCTAGCTTCATGGCTGCCCGCATGGTTTGTACAATGTAGCCAAATCCTTCTAGGGCAGGAGGTGATATCTCAGGGTTCTGCACAGATACTGCGGGTATCTCAGGTTCATCTTCTTGTCTTTCAGGCTATCCTCTCATTTTTCTTTGTCGGGCGCCAGTATCAGGACTGAGTGTTCTGTGCGTACTTTTGGCGAACATTGTCGTAACAGTGTCAAAGTAAAAGGCAGCGCAGTTATTCGAAGTTTTAAGATCTTGCGATTGATTTTCCAAAAATAGGTTTTCTGCTATAGACAGATTTTCGAAGAAACTTATTTGCTTTAATTCGGCAAGGAACTGAGGTTTGAAAGAATTCCATGGAGTTATATATTACTTTAAAATCAGTTTTTCTTCCTCTGCATGGTGGCAAAGTCTTCATTTTAATGAATCAATGTTTTATAATATGCCAATTTCCAAATTAACACAAAGAAATTTTGAAATTCCTTTGTGAAAGATTCCTTTCTTAATTTTTCTAGGCAGTTTAAATACAACTGCAGAAATAAATCTCTTTTCTTTGTATATATCTGCAAGCGATGCATTAAAGCAAAACTATATGAGATTAAGAGAGGTAATTAAATTAAATGTAATTAGAGGGTTATATGTAGTTCTCAAGTTTCTAACAACAAAATAAAATATCGTATTTTCAGAAGGGAAATATATTAATTTAAAATGAAATTATTCTTTCGAATAACGTTTATCGATATGGCTTAAATATACATTTCGATTTATAGTAATTTTCATTAAATTTCAAAACTATCTGCAATAGGTTAAATTCTCTTAAAATAAAGTTTGAAATTCAGTTTCCTTATAAAATGAAGTAACTTTTACTTTTGGAGACAAATTAATATTAATTTACACTTTTTAAAAATCTCACTTGTGAGATTTTTAACTTCCTTCATATGTAAGTAACGATGAAATGCAATTTCCTTATTTTGTATTGTTATCGTTTAAATAATTCATATATCTATTTAAAAAATTAATACCATAATAATATGCTCTTAATCTCTCAAGTAAGAAATAATTTTCATGGTTGGTTTCCATGTTTTTCTTAATATGTAAAGTGAATACGAGCAAGTTTCCCTTGCAAAGTCGCTCCGCAAAGCCACAAAGCAAAGTACGAAACCACAAAGGCATCCTTTCTTTTAGATAGGCAGCCCTTGTGTGTTTTGCCATATTCAAATAACCTAACTTTAACTAAAATATTTTTCTCTAACTAAATCTCTTAATAAGGAATCTGGTTTACTTCAACAACACAACTTAAATGTATAATATGTAAAAGCGTGACATAATTTACGAGATGGGAAGATCTAATATAATACATTTTAAAAATAATCTGAGAAATTTACGTAAAGGAAACATATAGAAAAGAGGAAGGTTGTAAAGTAATAAGTCATTTGTAAAATTATAATTATTAAAAAACTTATTATATATATGTAGAACCTGGTTATGGAAGTACGGCGTCATTTGTAACGTAACACTAAGTAACCCGCATGGAAGTAAGTATTTTGTGAAATTAATTTTGAAAAATAGCAGAGTACGATGAAAGTAATGTAATTAAATATGCTTAAAATAAATTCCTTTTCATATTACCTCTTAACATTAAAAACAAAAAAAAGTGAATTATATCTACCAAATAAAACTGACTCCGTAAATACAAATTTCTAAGCACTGAGAGAAAAATGAGAGTAAACGTTTGATGATGCCCTTGTTTCCGCACTCATGATAATACAAATAAAAGTGAATCGATTTTAAATTATTTCTTTTTGTTCATAGCTTCTAAATTACGCTTTTATTATTGTATATTAATTATTACTGATATCATTTACATCTGTATACGATATTATAGTGCTTACCTGAAAATTTATCAGTGACGATATGTTGGGCTATCAGAAGGAACGAAGCTAAAAAAATGGTCACTTAATCCTCGAGACAAAAAAAAAAAAAAAAAAACCCGCTTTTTTTTTTTTTAAAAAAAAAAAAAAAAAAAAAAAAAAACACGCTTTACTAACTCTTTAGTCAGCCACTACTGACAACACTTGATACGGTAGACTGTCTACGTATTCATCAAAGATTCAATATCACTATTCATCAAGAATATAGTTCCATGATTACTTAGTACAACACAAAGTAAAAACAGGTTGCAAACGATCAGTACTTTCAATAAAAAAGAAATAACTGTAATCGCAATCTATTAGCGTAAAAATAATTTATTTAGACAGATTTATTGAAACATTTAACAATGAATCGGGAGAGCAAGGTCAGCGCCCAAGAATACCTCCCATTACAGAAGAATTACGTGAGCAAGATCAAGAAAGGTCAGGTAAGGGGAGACAGAATTTTCTTGTGGTCACATTAAATGTTTGCTATGACATGTGAGTGACATCCGTGCGACATTCACATCCACACCACAATGTGACATTTTTGCGACATTCTACCGTGATCACAAATGTAATGTGACAAAAATGTAACACTGGGATGTCACTGAAACGTCACAACAATTAAGCGTGCTGTATGGGAAGGTTCCGAAGCTAAAGCCTACCATATAGCTGCTTCTCTGAGAGCAGACACAACGGATATATACTTCAAACTCTTTCCGAGAATTCGAAGCTCTATCCTGCTCGTTGGAGCTGAGCTTTGGGAAGGAGTGTTTAAAAGACTACAGGCGCAATTAAAATTCCGCCAATAGAAGCCCACGGAAACATTCCAGGAGGTCCCAACGGATGATTAAAGGCTGCCTCATCTCGCGTTTTGGCACTGCCAAAAGCAAACAAGGGAATACTCTTCCTGTAGTACTTCATCGATCGCATCCACTATCCTCAGATAGAGCAAGCCCTGAGAATGGCAGATGTGAAAGATTTAGAAAGCGCTTTAATTGTATGCGCTGAAATTAGAGGAAGCCAAGCAAGCAGTTCGTAGAGACTGCCACCAAGTCACCGCTGTTGAAGTCCAAAAATCAGTGGGTCAAGTGACTGCTCTTGCAGACGATTTAAGCAGGCCAGTGAATGGCTTGATAAGGCACAGGAATGGCATGAAACCGAACCTAAAGTGTTGGAATTGCAGTGCTGAAAGCCATATACGAAGGAACTGCACAGCACTGCAAGAACCGGAAGCTAATGCCGCTTCTAGCAAGAAGGAGAGAAAATTATAATTGGCCATCACGCTGGGCGGCGACTGAAGATTGCGAGAAGCCCCATTTTAAAGCGCTTCAGGTTTCTGCAATGAATGGCAGCAGAAATTGAATTTTTATCATGGGACATATCAGTGGAGCCAATGTTACCATGATTCGAAAAGATCTGGCTCGTCAATTACAAGGTAATCTCATGTGGACGCCGCTTTGCGTTACCCTCCAGACTGCCCGGAGAGAAAATCGACATCGACCAAAAATACCGTACAAGCAAGAACAAAATTTTACTTCCTGCATCTATATCCGAAAACACAAGTTTTCGGTATGGTGTAATGAAGTGTCCCAAATACTGGAGCACCCTTCGAGGAGTGCTAGTAGCCTCGAAACACGTCGACTTATTGGGCACAGTTATCCCGGTGAGAGCTGCCAACGCCAGTGAAATACCAAAAATCATTAGAAAAGGTTAAGTTATTGCAGCATGTCCTCCAGTGACCTGCATCCCCCCCCGGGGGTTGACTCAGGAGAATTCCTGGGAAGTACTGGCTAGGATCTGTACTTAGACAGTCTCAACCACGGGGGTAAAATATCAGGTACTATTGTACCTTATTCTTCACAGGACTAGAACCCGGGTATTGTACCTAGGATGGGATCAGGCTCGACAGGGACCGTACTGGTACTGGCTTGTCCGCTCCCTTGGCTGTGGTGGAGCTGATATGAAAAACCAGGAGGAGGGCGTGGGACCATGCCCGTATAACCACAATGGTAAAGTTAGGGCGTCCCCGTCTCTCCGTAACGAACGAGTGACCTGCATCAAAAGACTTATATAGTCCGCTAATCTCTGTGCCTACGGAAACCGTAAAACACATACATGGTTTACAAATCATGACTCTAGATACCGTTGTTTTATCAAAATGCGAGAAACATTGATACATTTATGCAGATTCTTCATTATTTAATTTCTTTAAATATAATACAGGGCGATAAAATTTGATGGCAACTATTTGAAAAGTGAAATTAATAGCCCTTCTGGACTAAGGCACTTTGGGCTAAAAATTATTTTTTAAAGTATTAAAAATTATTTTTAAAAGCAGTAATACTACTACAAAAATATTATAAAACTATTTTATAGTTTTATAATATTTATTTTTCATTTTTATTTTACAGTAGCGTGAAGTTCGCGTAATAGTGAACGACATTCCTTATTGTGTTCACAATATAGTTCGTAAGATATTCCACTGTCGTATTTTAAAATAAACTGAATTCTTGCTGTATATAAATCGAGTAGAAGCTTCTCGGATGTCTCTATTATTATTAACTGAAGAAAACTTATGTGCTAGATAAATACTTATTATCTTCTACATTTTTAAACTATATAATTACAATACATACCTATAATTTCAGGAAAAGCATAAATAACCTTTCTGCCAGTAGAAATTGCGTCCTTGTTTTCTGAATGTGGCTGCAAATACCCTCTCAGTTCATGGCAAATTAAAATAACTATAAATTTTAGCAATCTGAAATATGCAATGAAAACATCTTCTGGGAGAGCAAAAGTGTCAACGTATTTTCTATAAATTCGCCGCCGATTCAGAGATCTACGGCCGTATTCTTCGTTTAAATACGAAAAACTTAGCGGTAAAAGCACATACAAAGCTATTATCTACTTAGAGCGTCAACTGCAGAAGCCTGATTGAGGACGGGGCAATACTTTTCCTCGCGCTTCCGACGACTTCCGTACTCAGAGAATATGGGATGTCGGACAGACCTGCTTTTCACTAGCAGCGACATCTGACTACCGACAAACTGTTGCCAAATCTCGGAACAGAGAATAGGTGTCCTAAGGCGTCGTAGAATAAGTCTGCTCCTAATTTCGTAGACTAGACGTCTGGAAAGATTTCCGATTTTGTGTTTTGTACGAAATTGTTGAAACTTTAATCTATGTTAGTTAGGTAGTGTTTGACCCGGAGGCCTTAACTACCAAAAATTACTATGTTCCATAATAGAAATCGTTTTTCCATCTCTTATTCCCCGCCAGCTATCATGGCGGCACATGAGCATCCAAGTGCAAACGTTCTGTCGCGATGTACAGTAATTATTGAGTCCAGATGAGAAAATTATATGGCAGGAGAAGTTGTTGAAGGTTATCAGTGCACTGCATTGAAGAAATAAATACATAAAAATAGATTAAAACAATAAATGAAAGTCGGATGGCGAACTGAAGTTTTTTATAAAATTCCAAGTAGTGAATCTGCTTGGTCAGTAGTAATGTCCATGACCAGCATTACCAGGGTTTTTGATTAAATGATGAAAAATACTTGAAATGATGAGTAAAATAAAATTAGTAATAATTAAAATAAAAGCAGAAATATGTACAACCCTTTTTACAGTTGCATTGAAATTGTAATGAAATTGTTAAATCCTTAATCTAAAACCAATATAAAGTTTTTTATTCTTGGATCGATGGGCGAAATATAAAATGAAATAACAACGTGTAAAATTTATGTTAGGCACAAGTATAAAAAACAACGAAAAACTCCATCTTAGAAAAATGGGGCAAAACTTGTAGTTGGTAGCTAAGTATAAAATAAATGAAGTAATAATACACAGAATATATAGCTAGAGTTTTATTTTCTATCCTCCTTCAGAAGGCAAATTTAGTTTTCTCAAAAACTCAGGTGGAGAGGCTTAAAGTCATTGTCTCCAGGCAGATCATTCCAACATTCTTAAGTAAAAATAAGCAACTCCATTAAAGGTGCGGAACCCTGGAACCCCATTTGTAACCATTTTTAGGTGGTAACCTTTCGTCATTAGCATTACAACTTCAAAGTGAGTAGTGAGAGAGCTGAACTATTGCATATTTTTTCTTTAGGAAATGAAATGATAGTGTATTTGTACTACAGTAATATATATATATATATATATATATTTGGTGTACAGTGACTGTCCATTCCTGACTCCAACTCCTCCTTCTTTCGACACCTGCCTCTCAACCTCGACCAAAGAACATCTGAACTGCTATACTTACGATTGCTATGCCTATAATTGTTATGCCACCAACTGAATTTGTGAATTAGATTTTATAGAGGCTTTTTACATTCAAAAGAATCTTTCTAGTTTAGTTAACGACCCTAATTCCAATCTATCTTTACCTGCAGCTTTAAGGAAATTATGTTTTAGTGTGGTTGTTTCATCGATAGATGGCGCCAGTTGTTCGAGATTTGCAAGAATTAACCATTCTCCTTTCTCCTAACAAACTTAAAATAAAATATCATTACATCTAATATTCCAAAGCGTCATGTCTATTTTCAAAATCTATCGAACATCATCAAACTTCAATAAAACTCAGATGTTGCCACTCTTACAATGACAAACTATGAAAGAAAAGATAACAACTGAGGCTTGTTTCTAACACTACTCCCACCTTTTGATTGATGATATATACTTAATCAATCAAAATAAAATATTAAAAATACTGTTCACACAGTAAACAAAAAGAAAATTAAGTTCTTAAATTTCTACATTTAACTCAAATAGTGTTCAGGTTAGAAATCTAAATGGAATTTTAATTTGTCGTCTGCTTCTAATAATGACATTCTTAATGTCCTTTGATAAATCCGAAGATAAATTATTCTTTTGTAATTTTGAAATTAAATTATCTTCACTCTGTGTCTCAGTTTCATTTTCCTCATCTGACTCAAAGTTGAAGGTATTTCGAGAGGGAATATTCTTTAGATTGGGCGAACTAATTCTCCAGACATGGTTTTGACACGAACTACTCGGATGTTACCGTATTTTTCTGGATAAAACTCAATCACTTTAACTAGATGCCACAGCACCTTGAGTTTGTCATCACACTCAATGATAACTATGTCCCCGATTTTTATCTTTTCGGAAATCGGCATTATAGATGGACGTTGCACTAGCAGGCCGAGATATTCATTTCTAAATCTCTTTTTCAACAGCTCTTGTAAATTCTGTAGATGTCTCAGTCTCTTGTTGAAATCAATCAAAGTGATCCAAGTCAGGAACTCCAAAAACTGGAATCATCAGAGTCCTCTGACACATGAGTGGTCTAGCATTAGCAGTTGCTTCGCAGTCGCACAGTACACTCATCATTTCTTCATAATTCAGACATGACTGCCATAGGACTCGACGCAAAATTTTCTTAATCATTTGAACAAGTCGTTCCCAAAAGCCACCACACTATGATGCTGCAGGTGGACTGAAATTCCGGTCTTTCTTGTTTGTGGCGGCTTCTTTCGCGATAGCATTCCAATTAATTGATCTCAGGAGATTATTGCGTCGGACAAAATTACCTCCCTTGTCACTATAAATTATCAATGTCCTCCCTCTAGGGGCAATAAATCTTCTAAGGCCAAGTAAAAATCCTTGAGTTTAAAAAGACAACATCAGTTCCAAATGAACTGCCCTGAAAACAGGGCAGGGGAAAAGTAAAAATCCAAGCTTTTCTTTTAACCTTCAAAATTAATGGGCCAGGTATCGACTCCGACAATCTTGATAACACGAGAATCTCTGTTTTCTGGTAGAGTTGCAGGCACCGTCTGTAGACGTTTACGTCCATGTCTCCTGCACCTAACACATGCATATAAAACTTTTCGAATCGTAGCTCTGCTTTTCAAGATCCAAACCGTCTCTCTAAGTGTTGACATCAGTACGTGAATTCCTGCATGAGACATAGATAAATGTTTATCAATTATCAATTTCTTCACAGTCTTACGATGACTCTTCGAAAGTAAGGTCGGATAAATAAATTTTTCATGGTCTTTTCTTTCAGTCAACCTAGACTTGACACCTAAAATGTCTTCGTCCTCTTTGAAGTGATCATAAAGAAAGTGACTATTGATGGGGTCAATTTATAGGTCTTGATGAATTTGGCCGTTGGTGATGAACTAGGGTGTAGAGAGTCACATGGCGAAGAATTATTTTGAGTTCCTTGAAGTTTAATTCTGAGTTACTAATTGCAGAGAAGGCTAGAATAGCATAAGTTAATAGAGGACGTATTATAGTGAGGTAGAGCTTTCTCTTATTTTATGCTGAGACTCTTGAATATCTTCTAATTGGAGGACAGATGCTCATAAAAATTGTATTAATTTTCTTAATCGTGCTACTGGTATGGCTTTTAAAGTTTAATATATTGTGTAAAGGATAACACATAGACATTTTGCTTCATTGAGAGTAGTAATATCAGAGTAATTAATGTTACCAGCGATAGGAATATCTCTTCTATAGATGATACTGTTCTCTAGATGATGCCTTCTATAGATGACAGTGCTTCATTTTGCTGGATGAATTTTGATTCTCCCTGTTTGAAGTTTATTGAAAACAAGGATTGGATTCATTGAATTGGTAAAGATGGTAGTATCACCTGCCTATTTTAAGATACTGATCACTTGGAGAGTAAGCATATCATTACTAAATATGTTGAAAACTGTCGGCCATATGGAGCCTTGGGGAATGCCACTTTTGATAGATTTTTCATTTGAGTAGGTGTTGTTAATTATGATTCTGAAGAGGCGATCTGACAACAAAATTCATAAGTATTTGATAAGTAAGTATTCATAAGTAAGATAATTTTGAGATCTATAGTTACACAATTTAAGGAACACTGATTCGTGCCAAACTTTATCAAAAACTTTTTCTATGTCAATATAGTCAGCAACCACAGTTTCTTTTGCTTTGAATGCTTCTCCTATACTATCGATAATGTTTACAGGTGAACAGTGGAATGATCTTCGCGAAATTCAGATTGGTTTTTTTTTAATGATGGCTTCTCTGTCACGAAACTTTTGGAGTCTATTATGAATGATCCTTTCGAAAACCTTTCCTATTCAGGATAGAAGACTGCTGGAACAATAATTTTCACAAAGTTTGGAACGTTTTCTGGGTTTTTAAATAATATGACAAGTGTTAATTTCCAACCTTTGGATTAAATTATGATCTAGACAGATATTTAAGATTTTGACCAAGTCTTTAATATAAATTTGAAGGAGCATCTTAAGTCATTTATTGTTAATTTTGTCCAATTCTGCGGCTTTTTTTTCTTTGACGTTCTTGATAATTCCCGAGAATTTATTCAGGTTAGTATGGGCGATGTTGCTATTGCATTCTTTAAGATTTAAAGTTAGTAATGAATTTTTCAACCTTATGTTTAGTATCCTCATCTTCGGTTGTATTGTTGATGAAAACATTTTCAAAGTATTGAACCACACAGTTGCAGATTTTTCTTCAAATTAGATTGGGTCAAAATGTAAGGGACGTACTTGATTATAATTTGATTTAATGCCTTTGTCGAATGATCACATGGCATTTGTGTCTTGATTAATATTTTCGATATAAACGTCCAATTTTTCGTTATTATAGCTATGAGCGTATTATATTATGTTATTGGAGCGTACGAATTTCTTTATTAATTCGGTTAAGAGGAATTTTGTCCCTCGAGTCCAGATACCTCTGATAGTTTTTTCACAGTTGGTTCCTTATTTTGATTTTCTTTCTAATGTTATCACGGAGAGACCTATCACCATTATTATTTTCTTTGGTAGCTTTATTTATAGCTGTAATAATTTCTTGCGTAAAATTTTGAATGTTAGGATCGATGGAGGCGAAACTACTTTCTTCTTTTATTTTAAGATTTCTATTAAGAACAGAGTTACTAAAAATTCTCGTTTATATATCGTTTGGCACTGTGAGGGTATTGCCGATATTGATGCAGCGTAAAATTTATTTGGAGATGATGTGTGTCCGGTTTTGGTAATACTTGTAAGCTGGGTAAAATATTAATTTTTTTTTTCGCAATCATGATATCAAGGATATCACTGGTGTTATTTCTACCATGTGGTGAGTGAGCTCATCAGGAGTTATCAAGTTTAAACTAAGTTTAAACAAGTATAAACCTTATCAAATTTAAACTATAAACATTTTCAGGTATAAGAAAGAAGAATATTGCCATATCTGTTTGCATTTCTGCATTTCCAATCAATAGTTTTAGCATTAAAATCCTCATAGCCAGGGCTTGATAGGGACCGCAAAATAAATTTTCGAGATATTCATTTTTCAGAACGTTGTTCGGTGGATTATAAATTGAATGATGACAAAGGTACTGTTATTATTTCTAATACTGTGTACCAGAGCACCTACAGCTTCGTGACGACACGGGCAATGAGGATGGGGGAGTCGCCGCAACTATTATGCAGTCTGTCATTACTGATAAGAAAATTTTCTACCTGTGATTTCTGCCTCTTGATTCCTCCCCCTCGGGGGTTGACTCAGGACAATTCCTGGGAAGTACTGGCTAGGATCTGTACTTAGGCGGTCTCAACCACGGGGGTAAATAAGTTTACTTCACAGGGCTAGAACCGGAGTATACTCAGGTTGGTTCAGGCTTGGCAGGGACCGTACGAGTGATGTCGTGTCTGCTCCTCTGTCTGTGATGGAGCAATACGGCTAGTTAGATTTTGGGGGTTTGGCTCCCTTGAGTCAGCACTCAGGAATTGTCTGAGTTGCCTCTTGATTCCATTTGCGTTGAAAAAAGTGAAATTAGTTCATTTGTAAAAACATGCCTGCTTGCATCTTTTCTAAGTTGGTACGAGCATTACTGAATTCCTGTAACAATTTCTTGGAGATGCGTGTGAAATCTCTGAACCAGGAGATGACATTACTACGATTACTTGCATTAGTGTTTCAGTTAATTTAGCTGTGATTAAGTGCGAAACTTCGGACATTTTCCGTATTTTTAGCAATGTAAAGCTCTTTACAGTAATTTAAATACTTATGCTAGGAATGACTCAATTTGCAATCAACAATTGATTGTTGCCAGCGCTGGTATACAATTTTTCCATACTTCCATTTTAGTGTTTGACAACAGTTACCATTAAGTTTATCCGGTTTATGTTTTCATTTTTCTAGCATTTCACATACCAGATCTTTAACTGTTACAGTTAATTAAGTATTCTGAGTCAAGGTAAAAAGAAATGGGACAGTTCTACTTTTCTCAGCGTCTGAGTTGACTGATAATTGGCCGAATGACAAATTTTCATCTTTCTTGTCTAAAAAGTATGAATTAGGATATACGATATACATACGTACATTAAATTTGTAAATAACATTGTTCTAACATACATATTTTGAAACAAAATTGAACTTTTTTCTGAAATGACATGTCAAATACGATTCTGTGACTCAAGTTAAACATAAATACCAAATTTTTTAATAACAGTACAAGACATTTTTGAGGTATTCGTGTTAAAATCATCGAGCGAATTTGAAACCAGCGAAAAAAATTGCTCTTGGAAATTAATTTACACTAACCTTGGATTTTTTCCCATCTTTTCAATAAATGATCAAGTGCAAAAATCTTCGAGACTTTAATTATCAGTAGAACAATCTCGATTTTTCTAGATTTTTCTGGATGGCAACAGTAATTACGAGATATTTATTAAACATTAAATGCACGCGCTCTTTATTTTTTTATTATTATTTTTGATGTAGCTTTCTCTTCAAAAATCGTCTGCGTTGCACGGGAAATGTAAAGCAATTTTAATTACAATTCTAAATAAATAACCAAATAAATATGAAATCCGTAACATTGCCCCTTTCCAGGACTGCACGTCCCGAGCAGTACAATCCCTGGACAATAAATTCGGGTTAATAATTCTCCTTTCTAAGCATACACTATTTTAAACATAATTTTTTAATATTCAGGCAAAAGTAAAATCATATTTAATTATACATTTCTAAATAGTGAAGTTATCTGAAAACTATTTAAATGTTTCTTTCTGGGAAGGAAGTTATTATCAAATGTCCTTTGTTTGCAATTAAAATTTGATATTAAAATTGTCTAAAGTATATATTAAGCTATGCACAAGTCCGTCAGCCCCAAAATATTCCTTTATATTTTCGGTCGCCTTTATCAACTTCTTATTTATCGCAAGATGTCATTAATTTTATGCTGCCTTCGGCATATGTTGACAAAAAATAGGCATCAATATATCAGAAAGGTATGCTGGGTTGATAATTGAAAAATTTAAAAGCGATTAATCCTTACACAAATTTTATGCTTCTTTTTAGCATACATGCCTTTTTCTAAGTAAGGAAGCATGAAATACCAAATTATCCCACTTTTTTCAGCTGATACTTGAACCCAATTTTACTTCTTGGCTTACATCTTAATATCAGATTTTCTTAATTGTATTTCCTAAAGCTATTTCTTTGAATTTAAAAGTAATTTAAAACAAGAATTAATTTTTTTAAAACTATCTATATGGTAAGAAATTTTCAGATAGCTACAGGAAATACTACATCATTTCGATGCAAAAGTTTCAACATATTTCCATCATCTGATGTCGAAACATTTTATTATCGTCTATTAATTATGTAAATAACATATTAACACATCATGACCTAAACTTTGTATATTTGTTGCGTACGAAAAAAGGAAGTACTTCTAAACAAGATTTAATTACGTAATATTTTTTTTAATGTTGAAATAAGTGCCTTTAAGAAGTTTTAAATAAGTTTTAATAATGCAAAATTAGAGTTCCGAATAATAATGGTAATATTACGGAAATTCGAAGTAAGCTATAGTTGTTAGGCAAAAAAGCAACCTTAGTTTAAACCAGATTTTGAATAAAATAAGAAATAAAAGTTTGCTTGTATGCCTAATTTTAATATTACACTGGATTGCTTTGGTTGTATTTACTGTTTTTGATTTGATTGGTGTTCACACTAAAAGATTAGCAATTAAATTTAGGAAAACTCATAAATTATACACAATAAAGTATAAAACACAGGAAGAAGAAAAATTACGCTTATTTCGGTCCGGGGTTCGAGTCCTGACGAATGGGCTGGCTGCGTGGGCGTTTTTGTGACTTTCCCCATGGGTAACGTGGATACGAGCCAGTTTCTCTTAAAAAGTCCTCAACGGGGCATCCCTCCCTTTCTTTGTAGCGCCTAAAGGCGGAGCACGTAATAAGTAAAAAAATGTACAAGTATGTTCTACTGCCCGCTAATAAATAGTTCTGTAGAAAATAAACCTGTTACCTAATTACTTAAAAAGCTTGTAGTTTTTATAACACGATAAAAACAATTACGCTGTAACAAGAATGACGTGAAAATACCCAACAGATGACTTGGTACCGAAGTATACAGACCAGAAATTTTCTACTTGAGTTATTTAACGTAACGGAGCAACAAAAGCCCCTAAAATCAATTATCCCAAAATACAAGATAGCAGACCACACAAATTACGACAATTCTTGCAATTTTTTAAACAGGTGTTAGAATGAAACATAAAGTGGCATGACTTCTCAAGCATATATGCGTCAAATTCCAAAAGGCAAGTAAGTGTCTTGGAATTCGTTATGGTTACTGAAATTTAAATAAATGTGCTAAAGTTTGCCCCAAATCCAGCACAAATTCCGTTCACCACCTCTATTGTTTCTTCCGTCCTGGATATACATTTCAAGGTACACTACGGAAAAGAAAAAAAAAAAGGACAGTTCTATATCTTCCATTCTACTGGGCCGATTGACGATATTCAGATTGTGTTCTTCATGTCTCGAAAGCTCGACTTAAGGATATGTATTTGATTTATATATAGCACTGCTCAAATGGAGGTTTTTTGACACAAAATCGGACTTTTCTGAAATGACATGCCAAGTTTTTTTCCATATTTCGATTCTGCGACTCAAATTATGTCAAACTTTTAAGTTTTGTGAAAATCGCATGAGTAGTTTTTTTAAAAATTAGCTCTCAGAATTTTAACTCCTCAATGTTAATTAAATTTAGCATGTATTTATTCATATGCCTTTTTTATTAAACTTATTTGATTCTTTCTTATACAGTTCGAAATTTAATTTAAAAAATAAATACATAATTTAAAAAATGGATTATTT
>KK120741.1:0-11993 GCA_000611955.2 Stegodyphus mimosarum | reverse complement strand
TTTAAATTATTTAAAAAATAATATTTATAAATTTTTCGAAAACATTTTGAATCATAACCTATAAAATTTTTACTATCGTCTTAAAGTAGATGTATTTCTAAGCATACCTGCAAAAAATGAGAGCTTTTTATTCAAAATTTTCGAAGATATACATGAGTTTATATATTGGCGCATTTTGAAATTTGGCATATTTGTTGAAAGCAATAATAACGAAAATGTGGTTTACGCAGTTTGTTAAAATTATTTGAAAGAAGGGACGATGTGACTTTTTTTTCCGCTCACGGACAATGTAGAAAGGCAGGAAAGATATGTCTTTTTTTCCGCTTCTGCACAATAGAAGGGATAGGAAAATAGGTTGGCATGTATTAAGAAGTTCGCCAAGTAAATTATTATTGGCGCAAACTGAAAAAATTCGCCAAGTTAAATTTTTGAATTTCTCCGTAAATTTCGCTCCAAATTTTACAAAGTTTAATATTTAGGCATAACTTGAATCGTAGAATCGAAATATGGGAAAAATTGGTATGTTACTTCAGAAAAGACCTATTTTGTGACAAATATCTATGTTAGAACAATGCTATATATAAATCTAATATATATCCTAAGTCGAGCTTTCGAGACCTGGAAAAAGCAATTTGAATTTCGTCAATCGACCCAGCAGAACGGGAAATATAGAACTGTTTTTTTTCGCAGTGTACATGACATGTATAATAGTCCTTCTTGTGATTCTACTCCGTCATTAAATTCTCGTGGGCACTGGTAAACTTTGATTACAGCCATGCCTTCACCTCCACACATTACCATGCCGCAAATTGGCGTGACTTCATGGTTGACAGGTGAAACTTCATAGTCGGAACTTGATCTGCGTTGAAGAAAAAATGACTCGAACATTAGACACACATTTTTCAAATTGTTTCTCAACATGTTGCTTCTAAATTGTTGCTTTTTAAATTATTTCTTACGCTTTTAGAACAATTAGTGTGCTCCACGAAGGTATCCGTCCTCTTAGATAACAGTCGTGGCTTTGCCAAATTCAAATAAGCTAAACCTAAACCATGCAGCGTGTAATCTAGCATTCTGATCATGTAATGAGTAAGCGACATAAATTTTCAATGGGCATCTAGCAATTCCATGTAGTTTAACAGATATAACGTTGGAAACTTTCTTGACTGTAAAATAAAATGAAGCGTTACATTTCCTTGTAACAGCAATCAATTTGCCAAATAAGTTTTAGCGATTTTAAGGGCTAGTTCGCTGAAATTAAAATATTTTACGAAGCGATTCCACCTATCCGGAAAGAGCCGAGTTCTACCGCTTGTTAATGCCACTTATAAAAATATGTCTTTTATTCACAATTAATATTTAGTTTTGTTTACACTGAAAAGCTTTCACTACGTGCTTTAAAAAGAAGCACAATAGGGTTAAAAATATTTTATTTTAATTTCATTAAGCAGTTACATTCATAAAATTTAAATTAACAAAGAATATTCCTTTTTTCGTTCCATTTCACATCCGGCATTTATAGAACAGTTGTCCCAAACAATCAGACGTCCAAGAGCATGTGTTAAAATATTCCAGCAGTTTAAGTATCCAAGTTGTCATCAGTCTGATTCCGTCGTTACGACATGCTTTAAAATGACTTAATTCAGGGATAAAAAGGTGTTTCTGAAAGAGAGAAAATTTTTTTATTGTAATATACAATAACAAGATTTGCAGTTTCTGGAACTCTTTGCATAGGAAAACATGCATTATCAATATGTGTAACGGACGAGGAATGAATATGTGTAATGAACACATATTGATTCTTCGAGTAAGCAACGACATAAATTCCCTATACTGACATGTGAAACTTTCGATAATGATGCTCATCTCTATATGTGATTTGGGGGGGGGGAACCTGCGTATTTTTTGGTTGGAAATGTGCAAAGCATAAAGTTTGTTGAAAGCTTATGAACATAATTTGTGTACAAATATGTAACGGTACATACGGCTTTAGATATTCAGTTTTAAGCACATGAAAACTGAAACTTGTTAAAAATTGAAACTTGTTAATAATGATTTCTGTTTGCAAGTCATCGAATGGTGTCAATGTTTTGGATAGTTCTAGGAAAGACATCAACAAATGGGCATCCTTTACAAATGACCAAATGGCCATCCTTTACAAATGACCAAATGGGCATCCTTTACAAAGAAGTTACAAACAGAAATTGTGCAAAGATCTTAGTGAAAGCAATGCCAGTTTTTTTTTAACACAGAAGATATTTTTCATCTTGGATCGCAGCAATAGATCAGTGAGTCTGGTGGTTGCACAAATAATTACAGATTTATTAAAAGTCAGAATTTCATGTTATCCCACACATACAGTATTCCTATAATGCGTATTTCTATGTGACTGCTAGTTATTTCTTATGCTATCACGTCGAATTAAGGATATCATGTTTTTCAGAGAGAAAGAGATGTAAACATTGAACTGAAGCAGATATCAAGGTATAAGCTCGAGATGTGCTTCAAGGACTACAAGAAAACGCAGAAATATAATGTTGGAAAGGATCTTACTTTAGAAGGTAAATGGGTTTCGGCATGATAGAAGTATTCAGCCTTAGGACATCGAATTTAGTTCCTGAACGCATGAACTTACACCATGTATTGTATTTTCGAAAATATTTGTAATTAAGTTTTTATTGATTGATTTGTACGTGTTTTCGCAGAACTGCGTTTTTTAAAATTCTTTGCTTGTTTGCATTTTGTTTGATGATTATTGGGTGTTTAATTTAATTTTGAATTTGTGCCAAATAGTTGTTTCTAGGTCCTTATTTAACGTACTACTTTGTAAGAATCACAATTCTCTGTCGATTGATGTTGGAATTGTAAAAGTAGAGATAATAAGCAGAAGCATATCTACCGGGTCTTGGCTGACTGGTTTGATTGCCCAGCTGAATTTCTAATAACTCAGCAACCAACATTCTGAAAATTTTCCCAAATGAAAAAAAAGATTTTTTTTTATGAGATGCCTGTTTTGGTAGTGTGCTTCTAGTTTTGTGATTGCTATTTCTTTCTGCAAAGGTTTTGGTGATATGTGATATTCCTTACATGTTACAAGGAATTTTGACTTGTCTTATTTCGGGTGTAACAATAAGTTTGACAGATAATGCTACTAATAAAATATGAAAATAAAATAAAGCACGTCAAAAAAAATATTCTGTATTATACATAGATACAAAAACACACACACACATATATATTTATATGTAGACAAAAAGAAAGAACTTTAGAACCAAATGTACAAAGATATGAAAGAAATTAAATTCAATACATAAAACCCCAAATTCCCCATACATATGTAAAAATGAAGCAATATTCATCAAATACCACCAATAGTCAACTAATATTCAGCAGCACTTGCGCAGAAATGGTATTGGGATAATTTGTTTTAAAATATTGTTACGTGCGTACGGATTCGTAATACATTGAATGCACAAGTCGTAAAAAGTTAACAAAAAATTTATTCTTTCCACAAGAAATAAATTAAAATGCTGAAATATTTCTTCACAGATCTTCGCACAATATCTCAAACGATTAGCAAAAACTCAGTTCTAAACGGATAAAATAGTTCTATCTCACAGCGAAATCGCTACAATTAATACAGCATTAAGTAAACAAACAGCAGTTCGCTTTTTACAGCTACAAGTATAACAGCAACAACAACAACTAACTAACTAACTGAGATGAGGTGTTTCACCTCGGCTTTTATAAGCTTTTTAATTATCAGTAGAACAATCACGATTTTTCTAGATTTTTCTGGATGGCAACAGTAATTACGAGATATTTATTTATTAAGCATTAAATGCACGCGCTCTTTTATTTTTATTGTTTTTTTTTTTTTCGACGTAGCTTTCTCTTCAAAAATCGTCTGCGTTGCTAAGGCAACATGAAGCAAATCTAATTACAATTCTAAATAAATAGCCAAATAAATGTGAAATTCGTAACATTGCCCCCTTCCCAAGGACTGCACGTCCCGGGCAGTACAATCCCTGGACAGGAAGCCAAACTTACAACTAAAGCATCAGTGCTATAATAAACATTACTTTATAATAACAAAATAAACAATAATTAAAATAAGTGACTTTCAGCAAATTAAATTCTATCCAACGCGAAATACAATTCAAATACTAAGTACAAATACTATCAAATACAAATGCTATTAAACACAAATACTTATCAAATACTACTACTTAACAAATACAAATCAAATACTAAATACAAATAGGACCATGGTCTTATACTATGTACATTATTATTTACAACTATATACACTACGTACTATGGCCATAGTAATGAACTAACCTGTCGTAATGAACGACTTTAGGTTTAGAGTTCGATGACTTACGGATCCGAACCACGACGTCGTTCAGCCTGTTTAGGACTGTGTAAGGACCATCCCAAGGTGATTGTAGTTTCGGAGAAAGTCCTTTTCGACGAGTCGGATTCCATAACCACACCTTGTCTCCTTCGTTGAAACGATGTCCAGTAGCTCTCGTGTCGTAGCGGGTCTTCATCTTCTCCGTCGCCAAGTTGACTCGCTCTCGTGCAAAGTTGTGCATCACTTCAAACCGGGCCTGGAGGTCTTGAATGTATTCCTCAGGCGATGAAGGCGCATCTGGAGGGCGACCAAACAAAAGATCACATGGCAGACGAAGGTCACGACCGAAGAGCATCTGAGATGGGGAATAGCCGGTAGTCTCGTGGACAGCACTGCGGTAAGCCAGTAAAAATAGTGGCAACTTCTTGTCCCAGTCCTGTTGGTTTCTGGAAACCACTAATGAGAGGTTATTGAGGATGGTTCGATTAAACCTCTCTACCATACCGTCCGACTGGGGATGTAAAGGCGTCGTTTGGGTTTTGTCAATGCCGAGTAGCTTGCAGAGTTCCTTGACTACAGCCGAGGTAAAATTCCTTCCCTGATCGGAATGTAACTGAAGAGGCACTCCGAATCTGGAAATCCAGTGCTGTATCATCATCTCTGCTACTGTGACAGCCTCTTGATCAGGAATAGGATACGCTTCAGGCCACTTGGTGAAGTAATCAATGGCAACGAGGATGTATTTGTTGCCATCAGCAGTTCGTGGCAGAGGTCCTAAGATGTCAAAGGCGATACGTTCAAAAGGTGCTCCTACATTGTAACGTTGCAGCTTCCCCCGGCTGCGTTTCTTCGGTCCTTTCCGACTTACACAGGCATCGCAAGTTCGGCACCACTTTTGCACGTCATCCTTTGCATTATTCCAGTAGAAACGCTCCCGAACTCTCTGCAAGGTCTTCATTATTCCGAAGTGACCTCCTGCAGGGCTGCTATGTAGTTCTTTAAGGACGTCCGGGATTCGGGATCTTGGGAGTACCAGCTGCCATCGGAAAGTTTTTCCATCATCCGATTCGAATTTTCGGTACAAGACGCCGTTTCGAATATGGAGTGAGTCCCAGAGAGCCCAATATTGTTTTGTCGTGGGACTATAGCTCGAAATATCCTGCCAAGTAGGTTTTCTGTTTGAGGTCTCCATTAACTCAATTATGGGTTTAATATCACGGTCTTGTAGCTGGTCTTTCCTGATTTCCTTGTCAGTCCATGGATCTGGATCAGCCAATGTTGATGCTGTAATTTGCCGTGCGACTGGATTAACCAGTTGGTATTTAGCTTCGACCCTGGAACAATATCGGCAGTTTTCTGGGCAAGGTCTTCTAGACAAGGCGTCAGCGTTTCCGTGCGACTGTCCCTTGCGATGACGGATAGTGATGTCATATTCCTGGAGTCTCTGTATCCACCTGGCTATCTGACCCTCAGGATTCTTGAAATTTAAAAGCCAGGCCAATGATGCATGATCTGTGCGGAGCAGGAATTTTCTGCCGTATAGATAATGATGGAAATGTTCTACGGCTTTGACTATGGCGAGCAACTCTTTCCTGGTGACACAGTAATTCCTCTCCGGTTTAGATAGGCACTTGCTCCAGTAAGCTACTACACGTTCTTGGCCCTCTATTTCTTGGGACAGAACAGCGCCGACACTTTCATTACTCGCATCCGTGTCGAGAATAAATGGTCTGTCGAGCTGAGGATACGTCAGGATTGGAGCAGATGTTAAGGCTTCCTTCAGGTTCTTAAATGCATTCTCACATTCTTTTGTCCACACGAACTTTTGCTTGCTCTCTGTCAGCTTGTGAAGGGGTCTTGCGATGGAAGAAAAATCCTTCACGAATCTCCTATAGTAGGTGCAAAGCCCTAGAAAGCTTCTCAGCTGGTGGACATTTTCGGGACGTCTCCAGTCTTTAACTGCTGACACTTTTTCAGGATCCGTGCGCACACCTTCAGCAGAGATGACATGTCCGAGGTAAGTCACTTCCTGTCTGAATAATTTGCATTTAGCGGGACTCAACTTCAGATTGGCTTCTTTCAGTTTCTGAAGCACCTTTCTAAGATTTTCCAAATGTTCTTCGAAACTCTTCCCGACGATGATGATGTCATCCAGGTATATCAGACAGGCTTCGTATGAAAGACCTTTTAAAACAGTCTCCATTAGACGTTCGAATGTAGCCGGCGCATTACATAGTCCAAACGGCATCACCTTGAACTGCCAAAGTCCTTGTCCTGTAGTAAATGCCGTCTTTTCTCGGTCATCAGGATGTATTTCTACCTGCCAATATCCACTCTTTAAATCAAGTGTCGAGAACCACTTGCTTCCAGAAAGAGTATCCAGAATATCGTCAATTCTAGGAAGAGGGTAACTGTCTTTCTTCGTAACCTCGTTCAACCGGCGATAGTCAACGCAAAATCTGGTTGATCCGTCTTTCTTCCTCACCAGGACGATGGGAGATGCCCAGGGACTTGCTGAAGGCTCGATGACATTGCTTTCTTGCATGTCCTTTAAAAGTGCTCGTACCTCTTCCTGTTTCGCAATCGGCAGACGTCTTGGATGTTGCTTGATTGGTGGATGATCACCAGTATCGATTCTATGTTGAGTCAAACTGGTTCGACCAACGTCAGAAGACGAACGGGAGAAAACATCTTGAAGATCTTTAATAACACGCTCGGCAGCATTCTTTTCTTCATCGTTTAATTGCGCATTCTGCAGTAACTCCGATATAATGTTGTCGGAAGACACGGGTTTTGAGATGTTACTTTTTCTTTCAACGCTGGTTACTGGGGTACATTCTGCAACCACTTCACCTTTCTTAATAACCCTCGCCTTATCAGTTACATTGGCAACTCTCACCGGGATAACGGTCCCTGATAGGTCGACGAGTGCTGAGGCTATTAATACTCCTTTAGGGCTATTACATTTCTTGGGATATTCCATGACGCCGTAGCGGAAATTTCTATTTTCGGCTATGGATCCAGGAAGTAAAATTTCTGTTCTTGCCGGTATTGTGATATCGTCTTGAGCTATTATTTTGTGGATAGATTTCACTCCTTCATCATTAATTTCGAATAAAGTTATGTCTTCAGAGGCAGAATGCAGTTCGTTATTTTTAAAGTCCAAGGAAAAATTGTGTTTCCTTAAAAAGTCCAATCCGAGTATGCAAGGGTCTGTAATTTCTGCTACATAGGCCGTGTGATGGTAAGTGGCACTTCCAAACGTGATGTTAACGTTTAATTTCCCCTCTATATCGATCTTCTCCCCGGACACAGTCTGGAGGGTAACGCAGGGCGGCGTCCAGATAAGTTTACCTTCGAGTTGTTGAGCCAAATCTTTTCGAATGATGGTAACATTGGCTCCCGTGTCGATCGTCATGTTACAAGGAATTCCATTGATTTGTCCCATGATGAAAATTCCGTTATTGCCGCCACTCACTGCAGAAATCTGAAGCGCTTTAAACTGGGGCTTTTCATTATCTGGCAACCTCCGCCCCGCGAGATGGCCACGAATTAGTTTCCCTCCTTCTTGAGAGGCGCGGTTTTAACATCCGTGCCCTGGGGTGTTCTGCAGTTTCTTCGAATGTGTCCTTCAGCACCGCAGTTCCAGCACTTTACGAACGATTTCTTGTCACCAGTATTCCGTGTCAAAGCATCCACCTTTCTGGTTAATTCGTCTAGGCGAGCAGTCATTGGATCCACTGGTTCTTGTATGTGAGCAGCTCTGATTGGGTGGCGGTCTCTACGAGTGGCTTGCTGTGCTGCCTCAAATTTCATGGCGTAGACCAGAGCACTTTTTAAGTCCTTCACATCAGCCATTCGCAGTGCTTTCTGTATTTCAGGATCCCGGATGCCGTCGATGAAGTATTGCAGGGACAGGATTTCTCTTGTTTCTGTCGGGCACTCCGAAAAGGCGAGGTGGGACAGCCTTTCAACATCCGTGGCGAGCTCCTGGAGTGTTTCCGTAGACTTCTGTTGACGGGATTTTAACTGAAGCCTGCTATAATCTTTTAAACACTTCTCTCCAAAACGCAGCTCCAATGCGCCGGACAGAGCTTCGAAATCTAGCCTTTTGTTTTCGGGAAGAGTCTGAAGGATATCCGCTGCGTCTGCTCTCAGAGAAGCCGCAAGGTGACAGGCCTTAGCTTGGGAATCCCATCCATTTGCTTCCGCAACTATAGAAAATTGTGTCTTATACACTTGCCAGGAGGTCTTCCCATCATATGTCGATAGCTTCAGAGAAGGATGCGCAGGCATGGCTAGGAATTTAAAAGTATCCGAATTGCTTCCTGCCGTCGCTACGAATTTCTTTAAAGTATCAACTTCTTTGGCAACTGCGGAAACTTTGTCATCAATTTGTTGCTCCACTGCAGAAACTCTTTCTTGAATTTGTTCTTTCACAGCAGAAACTCTTTCTTGAATTTGTTCTTTCACAGCAGAAATTCTGTAATCGATTTGTTGTTCTACGGCAGAAACTCTATCTTCTATTTGTTCTTTGACAGAAGAAACTTTATTTTCAACCGCGTCTATTCTGCCTTCCATAGCCTCAAATTTATTTTCTATTATGCAAGTAATTTCCTTTTTCATTTCTACTTGACTTGCTTTAACGGCTCTCATCTCTTCCTTAACAGATTTCTCCAACTTTTCTTGAACAGAATTCATTTCATCTTTAACAGATTCTTGAACAGCCTTCATTTCATCTTTTACAGATTCTTGAACAGCCTTCATTTCATCTTTTACAGATTCTTGAACAGCCTTCATTTCATCTTTTACAGATTCCTTCATCTTTTCTTGAACAGCCTTCATTTCATCTTTTACAGATTCTTCCATCTTTTCTTGAACAGCCTTCATTTCTTCCTTAACAGATTCTTGGCCAGCTTTCATCTCCTCTTTCACGGATTCTTGGCCAGCTTTCATCTCCTCTTTCACGGAATCTTGGCCAGCTTTAATTTCTTCTTTAAATGCAGCAAAGGCTGCCATGAATTGCCTTAATTGTTCTTCCATTGCTCTAGTTAATGGCATTCAAAAATCCCACTTCTGACACCAAAAATTGTTACGTGCGTACGGGTTCGTTATATATTGAATGCACAAGTCGTAAAAAGTTAACAAAAATTTATTCTTTCCACAAGAAATAAATTAAAATGCTGAAATATTTCTTCACAGATCTTCGCACAATATCACAATATCTCAAACGTTTAGCAAAAACTCAGTTCAAAACAGATAAAATAGTTCTATCTCACAGCGAAATCGCTACAATCAATACAGCATTAAGTAAACAAACAGCAGTTCGCTTTTTTACAGCTACAAGTATAACAGCAACAACAGCAACTAACTAACTGAGATGAGGTGTTTCACCTCGGCTTTTATAAGCTTTTTAATTATCAGTAGAACAATCACGATTTTTGTAGATTTTTCTGGATGGCAACAGTAATTACGAGATATTTATTTATTAAGCATTAAATGCGCGCGCTCTTTTATTTTTATTGCTATTTTTTTTTCGACGTAGCTTTCTCTTCAAAAATCGTCTGCGTTGCTAAGGCAACATGAAGCAAATCTAATTACAATTCTAAATAAATAGCCAAATAAATGTGAAATTCGTAACAATATGAATTCGTGATACTGTTATATCCATATATTTACATACACTGGATTCTTGAATACGTGGCACTTACTTAAGGCCGATCTACCATTATCGAGAACAAATTACCTTTCTCTGATGAAAACATTATTTAATTAACATTGGTCAGCAGATATTATAAGTAAAGCTTTTCGGATGCTTTTTTTTAATAGAATCATTTCGCATGTATGAGTTTGGCTTGAAAGTGTTATGCCTGCTGAGTTAAAAAAATCTCCCTGAAAATATTTTCTAAATATCTAGTGGGAAAGAAAAGTGTTGTCCCGCTACAATCCCTGCTAGCAATTTTGGTGACGAGGTTAGCATTCTAGAACACTATTTGAGGAACTAATTTATGTAATAACCAATGAAAAAGAATGTAATACTGTATGAAGTCTCAACTAAAACTCCTATCACATACGTTATTCGTAGCTGGAACACGACGTCGAAAGAAACATTTCTCAGAACCCAAACCTACCTAGTGGGTTACAATCTTCACTTGGTTAACAGACTTCAAAGCCAAACAGGAATCAGTTATCGCTCAGATTGGCGAAAAAGACGTTTGCTTTCAAATTCCGTATATATACAAAATATATTTTGTAATTATTTTAATACTGTTGGCTCAGTACCTTGGGAAAATAACATGTGTTTATCGCATTAATTGTTTCTTTTAAATTGTATAATTTTTTACTCCGATTCTTGTAGCGTTGTATATATTTTTGTACATACTTTTACATCGTACATTCAGTGATTTGCCATTATTTCTGATTTTATTATTGTAAACAATATTTTTGTATCCATATACTTATTTAATAACTTTAATGCACAAAATATAATGTTATTTACTTATATATGTCTTGTGATGAGTGAAAATTATTTCTTTTATCCCGAAAATGTTAAATATTTTGCAAAGGCTACTTGCTCAGGTTTTGTTTAAATTTCCAAGTAAATTACAAATGCCAAGGTTGTGCGTAAATAGGTGAGCTTTATTGACTAGCCTAATGCACACAATACACTTCAATTATTTTTCAACTGTGTATTCCATATCCAGGATAATACGCAAAGAACTGATGCCTACAATGGCTGCCAATTACATGATCGTTATAAAAGCAAGTTCAATAAACTATCAATACAAAAATGACATGCACGTATATATATATACATAGATCTAATAAGTCATATATTTACATACACACAGAGTGAGAAAGAGGTGCGATGTTTTAGAAGTTTTTTTAAAAAAAAATTTTTTTATGTATGTTTATTAGCATTAATGTAATGAATAAGATTTATATTAATGAATATATATACAAACATTTTACATCATTCATAATAATAAATACATAAATTTCCAATGTTTCAATATATAGCATAGGTTTTAATGTATTTATAGTCTAAAAAGTATTTCATTAATAACATGAAAATAATAGCTTACAAATTTAATGTGTATTCTCAGTATTACATAAGCAATGTTTTCCTTTCTTACGCACATTTTATGTTGTTTACAGTATGTTGCTGACTATGCAATTTCAATTTAAAAACAGTAAAATAATAAAGTAAGCACATTAAAAGTAATTGTCAGAAAAAATTACTATACAGGGTTATAATGTGATCAGAAATGACCGAACCCATGCAAATGGCTAAGGCACTGCTATAGTAATTAAAAGACACTTAAAATTTACCAAATATCAGATTCGTAATACTGGAAGAATTGAAACAACGGCTGCAATAGTGTATAGTTGCTTCTCGGAGCCTTATTTAATAGTCTCAGTTTACAGTCCTCCGACTTATACCTTGAACAACAACGAATTAGACAATCTAACGGCTGCAAATTTTCCTATCATAATCGGAGGAGATTTGAATGCCAAAAATCACCTATGGAAGAGCACGGTCACGAATCCAAACGGAGAGAGACTTGCGACTTTTATTCTTCAAAAAGAACTGAGAGTGATTGGGCCAGATACCCCTACAAGATGTCACTCCAAC
>KK120740.1:180375-200570 GCA_000611955.2 Stegodyphus mimosarum | reverse complement strand
ACTTATTATATATAAAGTTTACATAACTTAAAAAATAAATTCAAATTTATACCTAATTTTTTTCTCTCTTATTCTTGGATAAGCTATATCATAGATTCAGCATGAAATTTTTTGTGTGTGTGTGATGGAGGGATAAGGTGAATGAAGTACAATCTTATTCTGAACTGAACTGAAATCCATAGACATTGTCATTAAACAAGACATTTGGAAAAGTTTTTAAGTAAAGGATATGTCGGATGCAATAAATGGAATTAAAGCCAAGTAACTGTGGGGAAATGAATGTTTTTGGTTACAATACCCATGCAGAATAGAAAAAGTTATATTTTTTGGAAGATGAATGATTCGAAAATAAGCTGCTGTTGTACATACAATAAATAAAAAATGCATATCCTTATTTGTATGCATAAAACAGAATTTTCATTTAAATAACACGTTTAAGCATTTTATGATGGAATATATGTGGTTCTTAATTTGAAGAGAACTCAAAGCTCCAAGTGTCGAGGAATTTTGAATGGAACCATAGGTGGTTATTTTAGCAAAGAATTCGTTATATGTTATATACAGGGCTAGTGCTAGGCTGCCAGTCTGATGCCTAGTGCAATCTCTGCAGTTCCTACATTCTGTCACTAGATGCCTCCCTGATCATAAAACAAAAACATTCGCTCCTAAATTTTGCTGCATCAATATCGACTTGCGCTGGCCTTGGTTATATACAAAATAAATAAAACAATTATGTAAATTCAGCATCTAATTACACAAAAAAACTTTTCAATAATAATTACTGTTTATTATGGTTTGGTTTATTTGATTACAGCAGAATGCATAAAGGCTGCCTGCCTAAAGGGCTTTCTGAAGGAAACTAGTTTTTATCCATGTTACTCATGGAAACATGAAAATGCCCATACAGCCAAACCCATTTGTTGGAATCAAACCCAGGTTGAACTACCAGTGTTCAATGACTTAAATGCATAGAATTATTAAGAATATTGTATTATTGTAATAAATTATGGGTCTACACTGTGCTTCATGAAATTTATACAAGACTATTATTATAATAAGCATTTTTTTTCAAAATAAAATAATCATATCTGCTATATATTTTCATAAAGATAAAGGTTTCTTTTTAAGATTCACTTCTTATAAATTAAAAATTTTGGGTACAATTCTATTATACCCCAGTACGATAATCGTTGCAACGAGAAAGAAAAAATCGTAATTACTGTCGTTAGAAAATAATAAAAATAGTACAATCATTTTATTTACATTTTATAAACTAAATAGTTATCATTTATTGACGAAACTCATTTAAATTCCAATGTTTATTTCTGGCAAAAACTCTTTGATGATCAAGTCAAATGAGTTACGATAACTTGAATTGAATTACATTCTAGAACATGGGTCAGAAAAGTGGCACCTGCTAAACAATTTTAAAACTTTAGGAAGCTGACGAGACATTTTAACATTGAGTGGGAAGAATTAATTCAATTTAATTTATCACAAAATAAAAAGTGCATGCTTATTATGCAATTCAAGTGTAATGGTTACTATAAAATGTAACCTAGAAAGACATTTAATCTATATGGTATTTGCTGAACTTCCACATTTCTGATACTCTAATATACAATAGGTTGCTGGCCCATGTTCTAAATGATATCATTGTTTGCTAAGAGGAAGCTGCAATAAAATTTGCTTCATATATATTCATACAATTCCTTAAAAAGCAATCTAATTTTGGCGTAGATTCTGAATTTACTTGTATCAATTTCTATATCTTCTAGTGATTTATTTAGCATTTACTAAACACTGCAAAAATTTTAAGAAATATAATATTTTCAGTTAATCTAGTAGTAAATTACATTTTAAAAGGATGTTATGAGTAATGAAATTTTAATTATTATACTAAATCTCTGCTAGTACTTTATCAAGAGGTTAATTCTAAAAAAAAAATCAAAGTTACCAATTATAGCATCAGGATGCAGCTGTTATATTTTACTACTTTAATAACAGTAAATAGAAAATTATATATTGCATTGCTGTAATACCTTATTAAATGAATCACATTTCAAGGAAAACGAGCATTGAAGTTAATTAAATATTTACAAATTTTATTAGAAATCAACTTAACATTGGTATCCTGATCCTTGTATAACAGAACATTTTTTTTTTTAATTAAAAGTTCATGAACTAGAATACCTCATATATAACATTAACATATTAAGTTTTAACTCACCTTTATGTAATGTTGCATGCATTCCCATAAAGCATCCAATACTTTTGGTATCAGTGTTGACAATGTTTGTTTGGGTATCCTAAACAAATACTGTAAATTTGAACAGGAACATCCTGTAACATAATAACAATAATAAAAAAATTAAATATTGATTAAAATTATTGTTTGTATTTCAGTTTAGTGAATATGATATATTAATTTTATCAAAATCATTTAATTAATTTCTAATAAAATCAAAATTAACTTACCACCAGCTAGCAATCGTGAAGTAACATACAGCCTCTCAGATGGTGAGATTGCAGAACGCATAATCCTATCCTGTTTTTTAATTTTGCTGCTCACTAAATTTAATAAAAAATCCAAATCGCACGGCAACATTCGTAGATATTTGCGAAATTCCACCTTGTCTTCAAAACGCAGCTCTTGGAACAGGGTATTATGGGGTCCAGGAATTTTCCGGCGTTTTACCCAATTTCTCGTCCAAATACGCTTTATTTTTCTTCTTCAGCAGCAGCAGTAGCGAAGATTAAAATCGCAGATGTTGCTATAGAAGCAATCAAAGGGAAATCTTCCATTATTATTTTGAAGTAAATTTAATTTCGTACAGTTTTGTTTACACAGTGTGAAGGAAGGAAACGAAGGCGGGAACTCTTCCTTGGACTGTGATTGGTTAAGGTATTTCCTGTACCAACGAGAAAATCGTCCCGTGTGGACAAGTAAGCTCTCTCAGATATTGTCGGCCGAGGAAATCGCTACGTGTAGACGGGCCTTAATTGGTTTGGCAGACAATTATTCAATCATATTTTATACACATATATATATTATGATTATCTATTATATATATTATTTAATTAACGTGTGGCATTTCCACTAGAAATGTCTTCATCGAATTATGTCAGTGTTGGACAAATTATAAAACCCGCCTTTGATTTCTTTAAGGAAAAATTCGAAGAATGTCGCAGAGATGTTTTCAGAATTGTATTCTTGTCTAGCAGTCCTAAAAGCAGGCTTTTTTTTTTTTTTTTTTTTTTTTTTTTTTTTTTAAGAATCAGAAATATTTTTGAAATGAGTATTTGCTGGGGCTTCAGTTGTTTTTGACGCCGGTTTTCTGGTTACTATTGAGTTTAGCAGTTTTCTCTGAATTTTTTACTATCTTTATCCGCCCTCTTGTTCAGACCAGCCACATGGAGCTCCCTGGTCCTTTCACAAGTTGTTTTCTTGATTTTTAAAGGTTTGGAGAACATAATTTATACTTCACCGTGTGTCTGGAATTATAGCTACAAAGGTTTTTTATCCATTTTGCCTCTCATTCATTGCTTCTGTGGCCACCAGCACACTTGAAGCATCCCAACATAAATTTACACCAAGTAGGTTAGAATAGGCTAAGCTCCTTGGTTTACACTCAGCTGAGGAATAAAAAAAATGCTGGCTGTGACAATGAGCTTCACATCCCTTGAATTTATAATTTTCCTCCGAAATTTTAAAGTTCAATAATTCAGTGATGTTATAAATTTTCTTTGTCCTAGGCTTGCTAAGTAGCTGCACCTGGGACAATGTCATTTGAACTCTTGTAATAAATTTAATGATGGGAGGCACACTTTTATAATATTAAAATACTTCAGCTATTAATTTATCTTTGATCTTTTACGCGGGAATGTCCAAACGCAATTCTTTTAAAACTACTTTTATCAGGACTGAGTGTTCTGTGCATCATTTTAGGAAACATAGTAAAGTCTGTAATAGGGTTCTTCTTCTCAAGTCCTGAACTGGAACAGTGAGCGGATAATACGCTATGTTCTGGTGTAGATACTGTACTGGAGAATAACTGCACTTGAAAAGGATTTAAAATCCTCTTTTATTAAATCACTATTATTTACACACTTCCCAACTCGGGAGAGATACAGAAAGTAAAAGACCGCACTTGGGTGGAACTTAACAATCAAATAAACTTAAACTAAATTTAAATAGAACTTAAATCAAACTTTTGCTCATAGAGCGATTCGCGGAGATTGGGCTCTACCTGAAAGGGTGCGTAGCAAGATATACTAATACTAGCGCACTTCAATTTGTTTCACAATGCAATCACGTAGTAAGCACTATGGCTTATAAATTTTAACTGCTAGCTGGTCAGGCGAACGTTGAGCAGAGAGACCGTGATCTGAGACTAAGCTCTCTCACGCTAAAAGGTTTCTACCTCTGGTTTAAATAGTACTTCGCTGTACTTCAAATTAGCATAAACTGAAAACGCGCGCTTCTTCTGACGGGAAGTTGAAACAGAGAGGAGATAGAAAGATTTAAATTAAAATAAAACTTGGTTAGTTTAACTAAAATCTTACACTTTCACAAATTTAACATTATTTCCATGGACAACATAATGTGAACACTGTTCATAACAAGATAATGCCAGATTTCGCGGTGGGCACCAGCATTTAATGGAAAGATTTTCAGAAAAGAAATTCTTCTTGAATCTTTGTAGTAAGGATGGTAACGATTTTATTTCTAAATTTTTTAGGGAATTCGTTAAACTTTAATGAATAAATAACTATGATTGCTTTTGTCCTTTTCGTTTGGATATCTCTTTTGAGGGACTAATATCATATCACTGTTTTCATCAATAACAGAAATATTATTACCAACGTCATTATCGAATTATTACCACAGTTTCCACATAATGCAGAATATTTATCCCTAACATTCACATTGTTTTTCGTAATTTTGGTAGGACAGTTAGTCTTACGTAGAGAGTCAAAGTCATCACTGGGCGATGTCTTATCCGTGCCACGTTTCGTTTATTTCTGAGAAACACACTTCACATTATTGGAATTAGCAATATTCTGTTGTTTTCTCTTTAGAAATGTGCTTAGTTTAGAAATGTTCCAGAAATTTGTGCTTAGTTTATTTACACCGCCTTTTCTTGTAGTATGTTTGAAAACTTGCATCTGTAAACTGTTATCATTGGGAAAGAATAAATGTTTAAGTTAGTTTACAATCAGCTACAGCGGCTACCAAAAGTCTTCAAACACAATTGTAGGAGCAAATTCTAGAAAAAGCGATGTAACCTGAAACTGAATTCAAATATAAAGCCCAATATTTTTTCATATCATCTCCACGTGAATTTGAATAAAACATAACTATTTTTTTAATACTGACTTATTTTCTTTTTCTAAAATTGAAAATGTAAGAAGGTTAACACAAAAGTGATCGCACACCGAAACATTTTTGTAAAATTTCCTAAATAAAATTATCGTTTGCCTAGGTTTATAAACAAAACTATCGCCTGTCTTTCTTTTTTCACTTTTGCAATTTGATGAGGTTTAAAAAATTGTTTGCCTCTATTCTTTGCTTGCTTACTTATATTATATTTAATATTTAAAAATGCCTCGTAATCGTAATGGCATTCAAAAATTGATCACTTTTCATCATAAGGGTGGAAAATCGATCCGAGATATCTCTAAATTTGTGGTAAACGTTTTAAAGAAGAAAATTGGTTGGAAAATAAAGTAAGATTAGAAAAAGGAAAGAAAATAAGTAAGTCTTCAAAGTTAAGTCAACGTCATCAGAAATTTATAGTTAGAAAATTAGTAAAAAATCCACTTTTGCGATTTATAGTTAGAAAATTTGTGAAAAACCCACCTTTCAGGGCTATGAAGATTTCTGCAGTATTTACTGAAAAATTTTCTGCTTCAGTTTTATTTGACCACGAATATTCAGATCAGCTGGATAACATGGGCGCTCTGCTTGAAGAAAATTTTTTGCAAGGGCAAAAAATAGAAAATTTAGTCTTTCCTTCTCAAAATTAATGGTAAATAAGCCCGAAGCGTATTGGAATCATGTCTTGTTTTCAGATGAAAGAAAATTTAACATTTTTGGTTCCAATGGGCTTATAATTATATGGAGAAGAAAAATGAGGAATTTAATCTCAAGACCTGGGTTGGAACAGTAAAGCATGGCGATGGAAGTGTCCTGTGTGAAGTTGCATGTTAACATCAGCATTAGGTAATTTAGTATTTATTGATGGCAGAATAAACCATCCCCTTTATTTAAATATTTTGAAACATAATTTAAAATTGTGCATCCAAAACTTGGGTACTGAAAACAACTTTATTTTTTATCAGGATAGCGAGCTTAAGCACACGGCCCTCAAGTTCGCCTATAATCTATAACGGTCCGCAAATTCTGAAAACACCATCTCAATTATCAGATTCAAACTCGATAGAATATATTTGGAGATAATTAGAGCATGAAGACACACATTTAAAACGAAAACAGAACTAAAAACAGTAATGATGGAAGATTGATGAAGATATTATGAAAAAAAAATAGTGAACTGTATATGCCCAGACGTTCGAAAGCTGTCATAAATGCTGCAGGATATTCTGAAAATACTAACTGACAGCAATATTGCAATATTTACTGATATGGGCAGATTTCTTTCAAGTGTATGAAAATTTTTGTGAGGTAACTTTTCTGTTACTTTCGATTATCGATTTTTCAAAGAAAGTTTTACTGTGTTCATGAAATGATTAATGTAGTTTACTAAGAGAAATTCATAGATTATTTTTCATTATTTAGATTATATTTATATCATCAGATTCATTTTTTATTAGAAAATTCTCATTATCAAATATTAATATTTATCAATGAACAAAGTAATATTTCACTCAAACTCCTTAAGTGTAGGAACACTTCTGGGAGCCACTGTATAAAAATTTTGATCTTTTAGGTTTTTCTAAATGAAGCAATTCACAGACGGTGCATAACCACTTGTGCATCAAAATTTTTCATGATCGGTTAAGGGTTAACGGGAGTTCATTTCCTGCAATTTTTGAACAAATTAGTTTACTTCAAGAAATATTCTGTTTTAAGAAACGCTATTTTTCAATATGTATTTTGGAACAGATAAATAACAATATATGTAAAAAATCTGAAGTCAGTTCTAATTTAGATGTTTTAGCATATAAATTTCGAAAACACAAGCGTCTGAAAACAAATGTGACCAGTTGCACCTTCAATAAAAATAACAAAAATAAAAAATCTATAGCATATTAAACTAAAAAAATAGACCATGATGCATTTCTACAATATTTCTCAGTTATAAATAAACACTTTGATCGCAAGAGAAATTAGATATTTCAAAACACACAATACTCATTGAGAATATTTACGATATAAACAAGTCGAAAAAGAAAAGTTTCAGTGCATAGTTTTTAAAATATTATACGATATTAATAACAAAATATTAACGACAGCTTCTTATTAAATAAGAACTCCTAACACAAGTTACAAAATGAAAGAGCATAAATTAGAAAATATTTTGATTTTTAGTCCAACGGGGCTTTGTCCCTGAAGGATTATTGTTTTCGTTTTGCGATTTTGCGTTGGAAACATTAAAAGTCTGAATCACTTTTCAAACAGTTGCCACAAAATATTCCAGCCCTGTATTACATTTAAAGAAGTTAAATAATGAAGAATCTGCATAAACGTATATATATTTCTCCGAATGTCATAAAACAACGGTACCTAGAGGCATCCAGTTTTGAATAGCTTACATTTCCATCCGAATATGCGTCTGGAAGCTTGAATTTAGAATTTGTTTTATTATCTGTTTCATATTTTGTAAAACTTTAACGAATTTTTGATGAACAAACTCAAACAATTTAAAAGCGAGAATGGCAACACTCGACGGGGTAAAAAAAAAGACCTTTTTATCTAAAGCGCGGAACGGAACAGTATATCAGAAATTTTTAAAGATATACTCATTTTAAAATTATTTTGCGATATTGCTGTTGAACTTAATTTTATGGTTTAAGTGCGAAGAACATGATATTTAATAAATAAAGGTAACACACAAAACGTTAAAAAACGCCCCTTTGGACATTATTTAAAATCTGAAACCTTTCAGATTTTTTTAAAAATTTTATTAGCAAATAAAACACAAAATGATGTACATTAATTAGAACTGAACTCGACTAGAAATAGAACATTTGCAAAGTAATTAATCTTTACTTCGCATCGTATCTTTTTCAGCATGTTCATTTCGAAATGTCCTCATGTTTGTCAGAAGACGACAGTTAATTTAGGAATAGCGACTACATTATTGCGTAACAAATAAGACTTACTTTACGTTTTTTATAACTTATAAATTAATAACGATAATTATTGTTTAGTAATAATTAATTTAATTATTAAAAAGTGAAGCGTTCGTGATATGACATGTAATGCACACGTTTGTGACCACAACTTTTGTTCAATATTCTTGAGAAAATACAAATAAATATTGATATTAAACATCACCTAAGGTGACAATATCTGAAAGTGACAAATATTCTTGAGAATATAAATAAATATTGGTATTAAGCATTACTTCTCTAAGGCGATTATCTCTACAGAAGACCAAAATATCTAGAACCGCAGATAGTTTCTTTAGTGTCAAATTATCGCGCAACTGGAAATCAATAATATTAACAGTATACGAGATTGAAAAGCATTTTCTATTCTGTAATTTAAAAGAAAAATTAACTTTTTCCATTATAGCAATGCTTGTAATAATTTGTAATATGCAGTATTTTTAATATGCAACATTTGACAAAGGAAGTCCTTTAGAAAACTCAGTCATGGGCGTAGCCAGAGATTTTGCAGGCTGGGGCGGTCCCTGAATTTTCCGCCTTTCCTGATAGTACTAAATAACTAAAAAAAATGCCAATTATAATATACGAAGAAATAAATTTAAACTTCGTGTTAATTTTTGAAGAAATATTTTAATTCCAATATTTTAAAATTACATTATTATTTTGTTTGTTTTTTTGTTCTTAAAATCATCGATGACATCATAGAAGTCTGCTTGATTGTTCTAGTTGCTACGATATAGACAGTACAGAAAAAAATTTTAAATGCAAAATAAACGTTTATAGTTCTTAAATACTTCTTAAATGCAAAATAAACATTTATAGATCTAAAATACTTTCTAATTTTCTTTATTCAGAAAATTATTCTCAACTAGCAGTGCTTACAGAAACTGTAAGGGAACTTCGTTAATGGTATTACATTTTTTCGAACTTTGTTCTGGAGCTTGTATTTTAGAATAAATTGCAAAAATTCAAAACGACATATGTTCCTGTTTTATTTCCCTAGCAATAAAGGAATAAAACTCTTAAAATACACTTTTCCTGTTAATGAGAAATACTTCTCTTTTAATAAGAAATTCTTCCTTATTAATGTTACCGTGATTATAATTTACTTGATATTCGTAATTTTCATTCAAAGTTTCGACGAAATGAAAATGGTATAATAAGAGTACGTAAGTGTGGTGATTTCTTCGAATACTTTACCTCCAATAAAAACTTTTTTCCTCTCTAATTTAATTCAGTATACAATTCAGAATCTCTTTATTCCTAACTTGTCTGTTAGTTCACATAACTAACCCCTTATAAAAATGTTTCACGCGAAAAGTGCCACCCCCAAAAATCCTCTAGCTACGCCGCTGAATGCAGTACGAATATTCTCAGGATGTGAAATGACGAAGCTAAGCTCTCAAGACGATCATGAGAGAATCAACATCTTCGGGACATCTTTACTTATCCCAGGACAGAGCGATCTCAATAAGGTAGCTTGGGCATGTTAAATTACGATGTCTTCAGGACATCTAAGAATCAGTATACTTAGAATATCCTAAGTATTTCTCGGGACGTTGCGACTTAAACAGGACATCCTGAAGATATTCTGTGCTACTAGGAATCCAACTTGCAATTTTGCCCAGGCTGACTCAAATGTTACTGAGTGTCCAAGAATATTTTATTAATGCTGGGCGTCAGTATACGGAATCGGTGCCCTTCAAAACAAATTTCTAGCTTCGTGTTTAACAGTCATGCGACTTGTCGCCCGGTTTTAGACTTCCAGTGCCTCAAATGCAGAAAATGTTTAAAGTGAACCTTTTGATAGGACTTGATTAACAACATAGCTCATGTATTACAAAATAAGTCACAGCTGTGTTTGGAATTTAAGCTAAGATAAACGTCAAAGTAAAACTTTGGCATTTTTTAAATTCTCTTACTGTAGCTGACGTATTTTAATACTAAGGTGAAATAAGTTTTATTATAAGCTTTGTCTTAGACCTCTAATCATGCAAGCAAAACACAGCCAACAAAGACTAAAGCCGATTCAGATAACCAAGAGCTGGGCGTAAATAGTATGGAAAAAGATTGGCAGTCGTAGTCAAAAACTCTGTCCTAACTTTATGAACTCTAGTCTTATATACGGTCACTAATTCGCCCCCTGGTGGTAGCCGATGAAAGAGAAGTGACGGGAAAGATAAAACATAGTAAAATAATGGGTTAATAAATATAAAATTTTTAAAAAGCATATATAATTTCAAAATATCAAAAATTTCTGTTTTTTAATAGTTTCAAAATTTAAGCTTGGAGTGCTTTAAACACGGTCTTTAGACCCAACTGCATGATTTATTTCTATTTATAGATTCAGAAATCTTTCATTTTTACAAGATCTTTCCTGCAGCCAATTGTAAATATAGTAGAATTTAAGAATGAAATTAGTGAGGCCAGATCACATTGGTGCAAGAAGATCGCAAAGTTTATCTTTGAGTAGAAAAGTTTATCTGATCTTGCGTTTAGTTTCAGATACGTCCATTTTACAACATTTGGTCCAAAATCATTGTTACAGTCGCGTTAGAATGCATGAAAATGCAATTTCTAGCTAAAAGGTAAGCCTATATATTCAATCATACCTCCTTTACTCCAAAGCTCTCTTTTATGACCAACACCTCTTCTCAAAATTAAAACTACATCTTAAAGGAAAACATTTCATCGGACATTCAGATATCTGAAGACGGGCGCCATGCTGTGTTAGAATCATATTAGAAACAGATCTCTACAGTCTCTATTTCATTATGTTATTATGCCATTTCTCATATTAGTACACCAGTGTTTTCTTTGGATTAATCTACACCAGTATAAATTCCACAGCTTTTCCAGGTTTAAAAAAAAAATGAAGGGAAAGGGGGGGACTCATTACCGTATTTCTTCGCATTCCTTTTCCTTTTTTTTTTAACTAATTTATTGCCCAAACTGAGATGGGAAAATTACGGAAGTAATCTAATTTCCCAAGAAGCGGTTACAGTCGGAACATAACAAATGAAAAGTGGTCATGGATAAACTACTAATAACTATCACAATATTATTTCTTTAAATGAAACATACATTGCAATAAAATACACATTAATATTAGCATTACAGTATCTGATGAATAGTGAGCTAATAGCTGACAAATATGTGAACCGGATATGCTGCTTTTCGGCTCAACCTTATAAAGCCCCGGGAACACCTCACATGAAACAGTCTTGACCGCAGTCTCCAAGAGAGAAATCGGAGGAATGAAGGGGAAGAAAGAGCAAGATTAAACACATCAACAGTAGATAAGACTACTATGAGCAAGAACGTAAATAACAGAAGTAAGGTAAAAGATTTTATGTGAGAACACATGCCACCTGTTAAAAAGAAGAATCTTCACAAAATAGGTTTCAAATGATAAATGCAAGGCAAAATGAAATGAATGAAGTGTTAATGCACAAATAAAAATTGAATAAAAATAAAAATAATCAATTTAATAAAATTTACTAATAAACTAGCCCTCAGAGTGGAAAACTATGTACAGCAGAGGAAGGGGGAAATTAAATCAATATTTTCGCTAGAAAATACCGCATTTATTTATCACATTATGAAAGTTAAGATAATTCTTTCATTCGTTTTCTATAATTCATTCAAGGCCAAGTTTTTAAAATTATATGTCTGAAACAAAATTTCTTATGGAGATACTCTCCACTAATTTTTCAGATGGTATATATATTATTTTTCTAAGGGAATCATGCAAAGTGTTTCGTGAATTAACCTAATAATTTTAAACCACTTTCATTTAAGGTTTCTTAAACAAACAAACAAAAAAGAGTTTTACTTTTTCTATTTTTTTCCCCATAATTTGAATTTATTACGTAGTATATAAATTTTACCTTATCCATCTTAAACCAAGATGTTAGATCTTCCGGAAAATCAGGTTAGATTCGTTAATAGCATAGCGTGCAAAGGTTATTTGTTCCCTATCCTCTTTGCTTAAAAGAAAATTAAAAAAGAAAGAAAAAAACTTAGGAATACCTTGAAATATCTTAAAATTTTTCTTCCTCTTATAATTTTATAAAACCAAGAATTTGAAAGATGTTTTTTATATATATATATATTTTTTTTATAATATTTGACTCATTTTAAATAACATAAAAAAGATTTCGAAGCCTTCCTGAAACTGAAGCGACGGGCAAACGTCCTCCATCTGCTTCTGCGTAAATGACCCATTCAAAAATCGTCAGAATAACGTGAAACAAGTAATTAACCAAACATTTCAAAAATTCAGCTTATCTTCTGCAACTCAACTTGATGCCTGAATACGAAACAAATTGTAACGTTCAGAAAGTGGCTTACTACACCACCTGTGCTTTTCTCAGATCCTGAAGTGTTGGGGAAGATAAGAAACTATGCATTCTCTCTCTATTCATTTTTAGAGCACTTTCATGATGTATCTCATTGGAGTCTCAGCATTACTAGCGTTGCTTTTAATTAGAACCGTAAGTAAGGAAAGTCATCAGGAAAGGAAACAGATTGTAAATAACGTTCACCAATATCAAGGATTTATTACAGCAAAAGAATTTTTACGGAATTATGTGTCTGAAAGTGTTCCTTTACTGATGAAATCTACGGCATATTCGTTATTCAAGAAAAATTTTGAATTTTATGCTTTAAAATCCATGCCTGAGTCATTCACCACTTACCTCAATGTTTCAAAGAATGGCGATGATTCTTACAGATTCATATCCATTAATCAGTTCCTAAATGTTTACTCGGATGAAAATCTCTTCATAGATACATCAATACCACCTATTCTCAAGTAAGTACTATAAAAGAATTTTACATTACCCATAAGAAGATAAGTTTTGGTCATTGCTGACATTATTGTGTTAGGGATTACTGCCTGTACTACAGTGAAACAATTGTTTTTTCCATTATTAGATCACTAATGACTGTACCACAAATCCTACAGTGTAAAGCTATATTGGAAAATCTACACCAAACGGTACTAGTTTTATGCTATCATTACTTCTCATTACTTACTCTATTTACATTGAAAAGAATTTATAATTTAATAAAAGTTCTGAACTGAGAAAATTTTATGTAAATCTTTACTCTGATCGTATTTATATAATCCCTCCTCCGCTAATCGAATTCTCTTTTTGGCGGCTTATGCGCAGTTATTTATTTGTTATTTAATTACAGTATTTTTCCATTTAACTTTTAGAACATTTTGGTAAACTAGAAATTTTAATAATAATTTTGGCAATACCAAAGTTTGATTAATTAACATTAAAAAATAATCACTTTTAATGTTAATTAAACTTCTTTTGTTCAAATTCCTGTAAATTTAGAAGTTTAAATGAAGCATTACAGTTAAATAAAACTTAAACACAATTAATTAAAAGTTTAATAAAACTTAAACATAATTAAATGAAAGTTTAATAAAACTTAAAAACATAATTAAGTAAAAGTTTAATAAAACTTAAACGTAATTAAATAAAAGTTTAATAAAACTTAAACATAATTCAGTAAAAGTTTAATAAAACTTAAGCATAATTAAATAAAAGTTTAATAAAACTTAAGCATAATTATTTATTTTATATATCGTGTTTTATCATTTTCCTTGGAAGAATCTTGCAAAAAAAAACATTTGATTCATTAAATGTTCGTTAAACTTGTACTACGCATTTGGTCTTTAAAATACCCAGATTTGTTACAAAATTCTGTAGCAGTGTAAAAGAATTCTGTATTTATTTTCATTCACGTATTGATTCATGCAGTCAGTCCAATATTCTCTAGCTCAGCATTCATTTTTTTATTAGTCCAGAAGGAGCTATTTGTCTCGAAATGCGATTTTGCGTCGATTCACTGTAAACGGCGAATCACTTATCAAATTGTTGCCACCAAATATTATCACCCTGTACTATTTTTATAGAAATTAAATAATGAGGAATCTGCATGAATGCACGTATGTTTCTAGCATTGTAAAAAAACAACGGAACCTAGCGCCATCAAATCTTGTACAGCTTAGTCCTCCAGACTGGTAGACTGCGAGCTCAGCGAGAGTTTAAAAACCCTTAATTTATATCCTCGATATTTTATTTCAATTAAAAATAATTTTATTAATAAATAATTAATGGATAAATAAATTTCCGCACAGCGCATTAAAAATTTATACTCTTTTAATTGAGATAAACACTGCCATGTAAACATTAACTGATTCCATTTAAAAACCAACTACTATATTTAATGAATTTAATTTAATTTAAGTGCCTTTATGTAAAGGAAAAAGTTTTTTCAGAAAGATTAAATTACTTTTAGCTTCAAAAAGTTATGCATTTGCATTCATATCTTGCAGATATCACTTTTATCTGCAATTTAAGTTTTCTGTTTATTTTATTATACGCGTAATATCGCTTTGACACTTTTAACAGGAAGTATAAAACTGGATTTACAGTATTTACTTGCTTATTATCCCTTTCTTTTTACTAATTTTATCATACGAAAATCGAGAGGAGAAAATTGTGCGAATAATTTAATTTTTGAAGAACGCGATTACAGTACAAAAATAACAACTGAAAAAGATATTCTTATTATACTGGTCAGAGCTGTAGTTATGGTTTTCAGCCCCGGGGACAACTGAAGATCTCGCGCCCCCCTTCCTGTTTGCCAAGTGTGGAAAACATTTCGTTCAAAAATTTCATAACATCAGTTTGGTGCCCATTGGAAGCTGCGTCCGGGGACAAATGTCCCCCTTTGCCCTCCCTCTATCTACGCCCCTGCTACCGGTAACTATCAAAATAAGAAACCTACATTCTATTAAGAGTAAATAGTAATATTAAAATTATAATACCTGATATGATGTCTTCTTTTCTACTTCCCTGTACCTTAAACTCTTTCACTATTATTCTTGTCCACTGACGCATCTAAAATCATTCATTGCTGCTGGAACTGTTGTCTATATCGTCTGTAATAGCATCCAGGTTGTTACCATCGTCATCGTTATCAGCTTCTTCTTCACTGTTTATTCTGTCTTCCCACGTGTAATGGTCTTCAGAACCATCAAGAGCACTGCGATGCCTTCGTTTTCTTGAAAATCTTCGTAATAATTGCTTCCTCAGTCACAGCCCATGCATCCAAAATCCACAAACAAATAAATTAATAAGACTAAAACAACCACTACATAGACGAATCTATTTTCAAATTTAGAGGAGTTTACTTTCTAAGCCTCCTTGGGGAAGGGGAAAATTAAGTGAATATTTAAAAAATTTTCAAAATCATGAGCTAAAACCTGAGAGGGAAATACATGCGGAAATAAGGTATTAGTACTACGGAGTTAAATTAGAATCTGAAGTGTACAGAAACAACAATGCTTCTGTGAGTAAGAATGAACATAAATTTCAGATCATAGAGAAAGAAAGAACAGCAAGTTTTGAATTAATTTATCTGCAAGACAATCTAGAAGTACTGTATGAATTATCCACGCGAGACACAATTATGTCAGAAATCAGATCAGGGTCGGCGCTAAGAGTTTTGACGCTTGGTGTAGTTTCCTGAGCCTCTTAAATTCTGCTATCCAGAGTCCCATTAAATTCTAAATATTTTGTCGCTGATATATCCTGCCGTCTGATGCGGCCGCACCGGTTTCATCAATTCTAGCCTAGGCCCTAAATCAGATTTGAGTTGAATTGTTTTTGAAACGATGTAATGATGAAAGCTACCTGATCGATAGTTCATGTCTCTCTGGACGTTCATAATGCTTTACATCGTTAGTCTGCATGGATTTATTTAGGTTTATTAATCAGTTATTTTATACTTATTAATGTTTAATTTTATGTTAATATGCGTCTTTCTCGTTTTCCATTTCCCTGCCAGAATGTAAATTTCCAGACCGCGCGAAGTTCAAATTAGGGAGAAAGAAGGAAGAATTTAAAGGAAGGTTTTGGAGGGTGAAATCAGAGCGTGTTCTGTCTGCTTGAAGACCACGTTGCTAACTTCGATTCTTTAACGATTGCGGCGTTGAGTTATCCTTGCCATTAGGCTTGTTTACACCGACTTCGGTCAGAACCAACTTCCGCGCTAGTTAAACTGTGAAACCGTTAGGCTACACAGCCAAACGTGTTGGTTTCTGTAGACACGAGTTAGTGCCATTTGTTAGACTTTATTTGGATTACAAAAAGGGTCTTTTACAGGCTTTCCCTGCCTCTGTGGTACTTACAAGACATAGCGATAATTCGCCACTTGTCTTTCAGAGTTTTTGTCTAGAATATGCTCCGATAGGATGACCAAACTGTATAACATCATAAGGCCTGTCCGTTTTTAAATGACAATGGACAATGTACGCTGGCATATGTTGTAGAAATAACATATTTTTAAATCACTCTGAAAATACTGAATTACAGAGCTTTTTCTTGCACCATGACAGAAGAGACATATATATGCCGTCTTATAATATTTTAATTTTTAAAGTTAATAATACTTAAAGTAATGTTTAGAGTTTTATGATACTTTCATAACAACAAATCTTCTAGAACCATAAAGACAGTCAGACAACTTAGTCTCGTCTAGCCTCTAATTACAGAAATCAAGCGGGTGTACGGAAATCAAGGTGAAACTTTAAAATAACTTTATTCATTAACTCTTCAACATGGCGGTTATGTAAAACATAAAAATATAACAGATAAAAAAAGCTAACCGTTTTTGAGAAATTCAGATCAAATATTTAAACCACATGTTTGTGAAATACATATTAATAAATCCCAATAAACCTTGGTTCGGCCTTAAGTATTCGCGAAGCGACTTATTGAAGCCGATAAAATTCAGTTCAAGCAGCAGAAAAGGGTGGCAGAATGATAGTTAGCAAAAGTTGAAAAAAGTTCTCTTTCTAAACTCTGGGATTATCCATACTTTTTAAATTGCATTCTATTGAAGGTTGACGAAAGTAGAAGTAATCAAGCTAACAAGATGTATGGCTTAATTAATATAAAACCTTATACATGAAACTTGTAAAACACCTGTTACAGTAGTAATGCTTAAAATGATTTCATTATCTCCAACGGATTAAATTACATTATTTGATTGGCAAAGCACATTAAGGCTATTTGCTTAAGAAGAAAGATGTTTTCGTCAGAAAGTTATTAGCTTTCATATTAACAGGGAAAACACAAAATCGTTCATGCAGCTAACACATTCGTTGGGATCTGAGTCCATGCTGAACTACTAATGTTCAGCATGGGCCACTGGTGGTTCGCATCTTCAACGGATTATGACCAACAAGAATCTAGATAAGACTCTGGATCTTACGATCTCGCGCAATTCAGCCTTTAGAAGAATCCATTAACTTGTAAAAGAACATCAACGCTACAATTGGAAACATCAGCCGCACCTACTATTTTAAGGTAATATTGTTGTTCTGGTTTGAATATACACTCATGTCTGCCTCTGAATAGCAAAACGAAAGTCAATGGAAGCGCAGTGATTTAGAGAACGTTAAGGGGTAATGGTGTAAACTGTGGAACTTGCTTAGATTTGTTTGATGCAGCTTGAATGTTGCGGATGAGATGTTAAATAGATTCTATATTAGATTGATTTGTTTTTGTACTCTAATAAATTCACTTTTAAACTAGACTGAATGTTGATTTAGATAGAAATGCCACTGAACCACATGCAAAAATTTAAATGGGACATTAAGATTCATTGTAGAACTTTGTTAGACATGCCACGCCATTATTGTCTGTTGTACATTTCTCAAACATAGAGGAGAATCTTATTTCTGTAGAATGAGGGTGGCTACTTAACAGCATTTGACGTGATGAGAAACAATAGGCATCTTTTAAATCTTTTAAGGTACGTGCTGGAGAGTATTGCTACCAGGTTTTTTCAGAAAAGGCATGGCTTCTTTCATTATTTGTTGTTAATCGATGCATTGAATATCTGTTAAGTTATACCCTGGAACAATTACATTTGCCTTTTACATCTATATCACGCTATAAATCGGGACCTCCTGTAACAGAAAATTTCTATAATAACACAGAGTGACAAGAACAAAGTTCCGGGCTCAGGTCTAACAATCTAGTGATTTAATACATTTAAATAATGACAGTTAATTGCAAAATTAGATTCGCCAGTTGCGAATGTCTAATACCTCATAGATACTTACTTATTTGACAGTTTCCAGTTACTTCTGAAATCTATTTTATTGTGTTCCATGTGCGATTTAAAATTTATTTTATTTGCAAGATCCTATTGTTCCCTCTTAACTCCCAATTATGAAATAACTGAAAAGACTTTCGGAACTTAAGCCAAAGCAAATACTGCTCTAAAATTTTCAAATTTACAGCGCCTCATCATTCGCTCAGGAGAATGGAAGAGCAGCTTCTCAGCTAATGATCATCATTCTTTTATCTGTCAAGTAAATGGAAATTCAAGGTATCATCTTATCCATCCAACAAAAATTAACTCAAAAGTAAGTTATTTTTATTTAGATTTATTTAGCATAATAATAACAATTTAGAAATAATTTTTCAATTAATCTCATCTAACTAATCTTTTGTGGATATTTCTTCAAACTGAGTCTTGGAAATTTCTTGGTAAATTGCTAAAAATGAACTGACAATGTAATCTATGCTACTATGTACTTACTATTCAATGGCAATGAAATTGTATGTTCATCAGTTTAGATATATTCTTCAGTTCACAGGTTATAAGATTTTTCGGAATAGGAAATTCGAAAAAATAACTATGCCCTCGTAAGGATTCGAAATACAGTTCTTCCAACTGCTAGCTGGAAGGGTTAACCCTTTGCAGTCCGGAAGAATACACAAGAAAATATGATATCTTCGGAGAACAACCATAAGGTAACAGATCTTATAAAATCGTAATCACAGAGTAACTATATAAATTCAAGTTTCTTTGGTTATACGCATTTTTCATTAAAAAAATATGTCAGGCCATTGACCACCTGGTTCACAAGACGAAACAAGAAAGTGGCAATCATTGTAGTAGATTTAGCATTATCGAGGGCGCACCACGAGGAGACCTGCTATTTTATACCCGCTTACAAACATCCGTACCTTTTCTGGGATTTGAGCCCTGGCCCATCTTTACAACAGACAGCGTCGTTAACCACTATAGAACTCTCTACATTCTTTTTATATATAAAGATAATGTTTTTACATAAAAAGATAAAAGATACATTTTTACACTCTTTTTATATATATATAAAAAAAGTAGAAATAAAATCCAAAATATTACTTATTTTTTCTTCTTTTATTATTTTTTGAAAGTAACACAATAAAGATTGAAAACCACTGAAACTTGATTTCCTAGGAGGTATTTCAGAATTTTTTAGGAAGATAAATGTAATTTCTCCGGATTCCATTATTCTTTAAGAAAAACGAATAAATGACAAATTACATGTTTGCAGTTTACTAATTCAAAAAGAAGACGTGTTTTTAAAAAAGAACGTATCTTTTTGAAAATTTTAACCTTGTAAGGAAGGCTATTATATTTAAGTTTAATCATATTTTTCTCATTGGAATGAATTATGCAACTAACTAGAAAAATTCCTGAAGAGTATCTCTCCATTTTTATCGAAAATTTAAGTGAAAATGTTATATAACTGTATTTCAATCAATGTTAAATCTAATTGTTGTTGATTGGTTATTAGCCAGCTATTTTAAGGTACAGATAAACCTAATATTTTCTACGAATTAAAGCAACAGGGAATTTAAATGACTAGCACATGATAATAGTTAAGAGATTTTTCAAAAGACTAAGATCACTGCGTAAAGATAATTATAATCATGTCAAAAAAAAAAAAAAAAAAAAAAAAAAAA